>CAJQZM010028598.1:0-11349 GCA_907164665.1 Colias nastes | reverse complement strand
TGTTTATGAGACGTTAAAAAATAATTACCGTTTAAAAGAATGCCATAACTATACATTGAACATCGATAAATGTTGTTTAATATGCATTAACGAAAATATGTGATTGTTTTATGATTGTACTATGATAATGAAACGCACATAGCTAAGAATAAGTAATAGTAGGTAGGTAACTTGATGCCATTTCGTATGCAGGCTGCAGCACAAGTTGGTTTCTGACGGGTCATTCCTTCTTTGCTTTATAAACATTCCTCACATGCACTGCATTTTCCTAAGTCACTTAATAATTCTACTTTTCATTTTATATCGCTGTTATAAAAATAAAGCACCATACACCGCTTCCATAATCACCGGGTATGAATAATATGATGAATATTTAATGTCGTTAATTTCCATAGCCTCAGTACATAATGAATATTAATACCATAATTTAACTGTAGTTGTAATGAATTACTCAATCAATGATGATTTATCAGACTTTATATTGTTAAAAGACCAAGATCATTGTTTATTGTTTTACAAGTTCACCCACGCGACTTCGCCTGTTCGCAAAAGGCAGCAATAAAAATTTGCTAAAAAAATAGCACATTTTTCTCTTTTATGCGTGATGTTATATAGCCTTTATCGATACAACGGCTATCCATCACAAACATATTCAATACTTTACTCGAGATTATCGCATTTACCCATACGAACCTTTACAAAACAAAATAATAATTTCTTCCGACAATATACTACTTAATGGAGGCTTTAAAATATTGAATATTTTGTTTATATTTTATGAATTGATGAAATGCTAAAAGAAAATCAATTACCTACCTTATTTTATATTATATTAACAGATCGATCGGTTGATAAGTTATCAATTAATCTTTAATAATATGAATAGTGAATCTATCGAATGTATTATCCATATTTATCGCAACGCAACGGTATTATCAAAGCCGAAAGTAAATACATAAACAATAAATTCAATACGACTTTAATAATTATTCATAATCATAAATAAATGAAATGGTGGTGCAAAAGAACAACATAACATCTATTTAATCCTATTCACAAGACCGCATTGAATCTGCCGAGTAAATTAATGCCCTAGTTTTCTATAATAGGGCTGTATTTATATTTTGCCTGCATAGCGTATATTCATGCTGACGACTAAATGAAATCCATATCGTTAATCGTATAAAGAATTACATAAATGGGCACTTACTTCATCTGTTTAACTATCGTACTCTTCCCGGATTCACCGGCACCTGTAACAAGAAATTTCTTTTAGCATCCCAGAAATAAAGAACGCAAAAACCTGAAATCCTGTAAATCATACAGAGTTTAGGCTAAAATGTTTACGCAGCCGCTGTAATAAAACGGCCAATGGTATAAAAACAGTTAATTGCCAAATAAATGTAAACGAAACATTTCACACCAAATGCATCTTCTAAAATCTAAGCTTAGACGACGGGTAAGTACCTATGTACGTAATTTGTTAATTTATACATTTTCCGAGTATTATTTTACAAGATTTAAATTACTGCATATTTTAGTATACATCATCAGTTACGTTGTTCATTTCAATTCATAAAAATCGACTTCACCACAAAAGTGGTACCAAAATCGTGGAGTAGGTTTTTGAAATAATCGTTTATCTCGCATACGTATTTACAATATTCCGAGTCGATCCAAACAAAAATTTTGTGATATATGTATAATTAATCAATCAATTAAAATTGCACATCTGTGACACGTATTTTTCGGACATCTTTTCTACTATCAAACATTTTGTACTGATATCTCTCCAATATAGATCTGGTCACAGTGACCCTGGGCTGTATCTAATTGACTCGGCGCAAACGTCCGATCTCTGACCTCTCGCACCACGTATCACCTACATTGAGACAACCAGTCTGATTTAATATTGCAATTGTAACAATGAACTGTACATCTGAATGGCGCTTGAATAGCTACATAATGTTATCAGTATACATAGCAATATTTAAAATCACGAGACATGTAACCAGCTATAGAACTGACATTGGAAAAGTTCAGACATATTGTTAACAGAACATTTTTGCCTGATCACTTAGATAACAAAAATTATTCAGTTATGTTGATACATATTGTCACAAGCTATTTAAGGAGTCTTTGTTGATCTTTGAACATTGCATAAAAAATTTGGTCGGATTTTAAGAAAAACTGGCAATGCATTATTTTTACAGAAAACAGTTTCCTTGCATTCAATTAAATTAACGTGAATGAATCCATTGAATAAAGCCTATGTATTTTTCTTGTGTTTGATTTACACAAGTATTATAAATTTTAAAATTTAAAAAGCCTATGTATCAAAGAAATATCTAGTATATTTTCTTGTGTAGCATTATAATTCATAGATATACCAATTTCTCATTAATTGTAACTCTCATTAAACCAAAATAGATTACATACATATTACCATAAGTGAATCAAATACAGTTTCCCATTTATTGCCCACATCAATCAATTTTATCAACAATGTTCCAAGAATTCCCTAGAAACATGTTATAGTATTGTTCAGCATCCAGGACAATTTATAAATATTAAATAACAAACAGTTAATACAGAGAAAAATATTTATGATTTCCATACTTCTAATCAAAAGAAATAGCATAAAGATTCAAAGAATTAAGATATTGTGAATTAAAGTGTTTGTCTCTATCTATAATGGACACAATAAGTTTAATTGTGTCAAATGTATGTGATTATTATTTTTTAACACTTTTGATTAATTTTGAATCTTCTTCTTCTTGCTAACCTGTGTCAAGATATTTTTTATTCATAAATATTTTAGTTTCTTCTTTATCAGACTGCAACATTCTTTGAAAAGGCAAGTTAAGATAAACTGATAAATGTAAGATATCAATAAAAATATGAGGACTATAGTTCAATGTATTAATATAAAAACCAAAGTTTGAGTCATATTTCAAAAGGATATAATGACTAACCATTCACAAACAGTTGTTCAATAATATTATTGAACTTATGTTTAGAGAAATTTCTCATTTCATTGGTCATGACAAAACTAAAACCACAACCAATAAGTTAAGTATTAAAGAATACTTTTACGAGCTTAAAGAGCACAGATAATAAATATTGATTTACAAAAGTTTAACAGGGGATTAAGCTAAGTTTTTGAGTTAATAACAAGGTACATTTTATGATTTTTATCATTTTAATTAAAACCTTGGCATACTTTTTAGACTGAATAAGTTGCGAATTTCAGTTTTGTAATGAAGATTTAAATATATAAGTTTCTGTTCTTACATGAATCATTAAAGATTTTTAAAAATAATTTGAGTAAAATTATAATGGTGGCAATCTCTGGAATTAGAATTAGATGAAAATTTGTATTTCTCTTTACTTTATCACTTTTACACATTTTTCTTCATAAATTGTAGGTGTAAACCAGTGAGATATTACATATTTCATCTTATTGGAAAGAATAAAAAATATAAACAAAGCAAATAAATATGTAATAACATACTTAAAATTACGTATGAATATCATAATTAAAGTGCATTTTAATGACTAATGTTGAATGAGCTTAATGCATTATGTGCTTATTATGAAAAGGGTGGATTTTACTGCCCCCACCTCTATTTTCCTGTTACAAATAGTCCAATTTACTAATTAAAAACCAGTATCAAGTTATATGTCTATTTTCAAATTAGTTTCATCAAGTTAATAAGAAAATAGATTAAATATGCCGTGTGTTGATCCAAACAAGTCCTAATTTACTTATATTAACATTAAGGAAAACAAGAATAATTAGTAAATTACTTTAAGGAGTGTAAGGTTCATTGTTTCATCATATATCATAAATAATAATATATTTAAATCGTAATGCAATATTGAAAAATGAAGTAAAAGAATTTTAAAGAAGTAGTAGTAGATAACAATTTTGCTTGTACTTTGTCTGCAAAGATACTACAGTATTATCTTAAGATTTTGAACATTATTGCTCCGATCAAAGTATTTTGTATTGTAATATTTCACACTAGCTTTCCGCCGGCGGCTCCGCCCGCGGTTTCAAAGAAAAACTCGCATAGTTCCCGTTCCCGTGGAATTTCCGGGATAAAACCTATCCTATATTACTCGTGGATAATGTAGCTTTCGAATGGTGAAAGAATTTTTTAAATCGGTCCAGTAGTTTATGAGCCTATTCATTACAATCAAACAAACAAACAAACAAAGTTTTCCTCTTTATAATATTAGTGTAGATGTCGCATTGTTTTGTTTTTGGAACATTTTTTTTTAAATTGACAAAAGGAAAATGGTTTTTTTAAAGGTATTAATTAGAAGTATTTAGAACACATAGTTAACTGCAACAATAATCATAAATTCACACTACTCAATAGATTTTCATTGATTACTTTTATCTATCAAATATATTATAGGTACATGTTTTGATTAGAGATTGTTTTAATTAACAGTAATTGATTGATTTTAATTAAACACAAATAATGATAAAAACTGTTTGATGTTATTTTTGGTTGTATTGTTTATTTACTTATGTATGTTCTTTTGTGCATTGCTATGTTTTTTAAGTCTAGATCTATATCTCAATATGCACACCAACAAATGGTATGTAGGTATGTATGTATATAATTATTTTATAGAGCTTAATTTTACATAGAATTTATTTTTACCTTATATTTGTCAATTTATATCAGTTCAATTTGGTGCTCATTTTAAAAAACTTGATAGTTGACAAAATTGCATCCATGTTTGGATAATTATGTTTACTTACAGATATTGCTATTGAAATCTATAATTTTAAGATCAACCTGAAAACTGGTTTTACGAAATAAGGATATTTTTAAAAAACAACTAAACATTAAACAAGTACTATCTGTATCCAACACAGAAATAATAAAACAATTACATGTCTGTAATTTCCTAATTATTATGCCAATACACTTTCATTTTAACGCGGAATAGACTCACGCCGGCATACTGATTAGGTAGGAGAAAGCCGTGATATTCTTTAAAAATTATTGTATGCTCAATTCAAAATATTATTATTTGTTGCCAATAAATCGTCTATCGCCAATATTTACGCAAACGAACCGTGAAATCGTATTGAATACTAGCATATTTCTCAACGGTTATTGACGTTCTTTTTAACGCTATTGTGAATTCAATGCATGGGTGCGGTCAGCGTCGATTTGGTTGGAAACGATTAACTGTACCTAGCAGCAAAAGCTTAATATCTTTGGACGCCTGAATTCCATCTTCCTTCAAGTTTCTTTCGATCTGTCGACTCCGGGCAGCCGCCGCTCGCTCTTCGGCCGACTGAGTGCAACCCATGTCGGCAGCTGTTCCTTAGCCCAGACCACCTTCCGCCCCGACTCCCGAGCCGGGCGCGCTCTCACCGCTCCCTCTGCATACGCTCTACACGCGTCCTGCCGCCCCGGCCTAACCGGAGCCACCCTACACAGTGTTAACACTCAACACAGTAACCTAACTGTACCACTAAGCAATACTTCAGCGAAACGTAACTGCACAATAAATAATCACAGCCCCGTGATTTTCACAATTATTTAATCCACACGACACTGAAACGCGTAACGACAGCGTAAACTTTAATTGATTTTATGAATCCGTATGAGATAATGGCGGCCAGATGACAAGCACCAGCTACACTCCGTGACGACTGACGGCGACCGCGCCCCGCTCGACTGACATTCGGCTGCGTTCGGATAACTTCGCTCCACCTCGCTCACACATGCGTCAAAGCGGATGTGTACAGTGTATGCGAAAAGGACCAAAAATAAAATTCAAATAATATAATTCAAATTTTTAACCGATTCATTGATTGCAGAAATTAATAATTGCTATTGTAAACATTTTATAAACATAACTTTAATGATTTTTAAATATGAACGGTCAATGAAATGGTTGAAACTGTTATCTCATTTTCGAAATATAGAAAATATAATTACAATAAAAAAGAAAGTCTGTATGTTCCAACACTTATAACTCGAGATCTGCTGAACCAATTTTCATGGTTTTGGATTTGTTGGATTTGTCACCGCCCAGAATAGCAGAATAAATCATAAAAACAACAAAAACTAGACGAATAATTAATATATTCCCAAAATTTTGATTTTCGTACATGTCAATCATTAGTTTTTTTTTTTTTTTTTTTTTTAATGGCAAGAAGATATGACTATTTGCCAGTGTCAAGTAAAAGGTAGGGAATCCATACACGGGAAAATAGGATAGGACCACGATAGGACGATCTATGCAAGGTGATCAGAAGAGTTAGGAAAAAACAATACAAATTACATTATATTATTACATATTATTTACATAAACTAAATAGATTAAATGGAAATTAATAAACCTTACAATTTGACGTTATTCTTAAATATAAAACTAGATATATTAATAAAATATTTTTTAGGATACATTAACAGATATGATATACGAGTAGGAAGAGGAACATTTGAGGAAATTAATGAATTATAAAAGGAAGAATGATCGTATAAAGAGCAAGAGAAAAATATATGGTCTATATTTCCCTCATCCTCTCCACACTCGCAAACTTCACTATTTAATACGCCAATTCTGGCTAGATGGCTAGGAATACACATATGTCCAATTCTCATGCGACTTATTGAAGATATAACTAATTTATTTGCATCAACACCAACAAACCAAGGCTTTATTGGTATTGTTGGTTGAATTCTAAAATAATTCCTTCCCTTACACTGCCCAGTGTCTGCCCAGACCGTATTCCACGCTTCAAAGAGATATCGCTTCGGTAATGTCATAAGATCGTGAGGGTAGTTAATGTATGGATACATATCTCCACATTGCACCGCATCCTTTGCCAAGCTGTCTGCCCTATCATTTCCTTGGATTCCACAATGACTTGGAATCCAGGCAAAAGTCACCGAGTATCCCAGGTTAATACATTCAGCTAACTTATTTCTAATTTCAAAAATAACAGGGTAAAATGGTTTGTTATAAAAAGAATATTTATCTAAGCATTGCAGAGAACTCATTGAATCAGTAAAAATTACAGATTTACGTAGCTTCATTAATATTATATATTCTATTGCTTTTAGTAGTCCAAAGCATTCCCCAGTGAAGACTGAAGACTCCGGCGGTAACTTGATCTTTTGTGTGATCTTAAATTGAACGTGTAATATACCAACTCCAACACAACTATCAGTCGAGGTTTTAGATGCATCCGTAAAAATATGATGCCAGTTGCTCCACTCCCTATCGACATTAAACCTAAAGTTTGCATTTGAATCCATATCATTCTTATTGATGCCTATATTGTACCGTATAATAGGTTTGATCAAAAGGCACTTGAAGTTATATGCATACAGCGGTAAAACTGGGGACTGAAAAATACTAGTTGACATTGAAATGAGTTTTCGGTAACTTATAATTAAACAAGGTAATGATTTATTTTTCCAGAAAGAAGATGTACGTATCCGATCGTTTAAAATTTTCAACTTGTTTACTAATGGATGGTTGGTGAATTGTATTATACGAAATAAAAATCTATCAGATAAATATTGCCTTCTGATCTTCAGTGGGGGATCTCCACATTCAACCTGAAGGGCATTAATAGGGCTCGATTTCATTGCACCTAACACGATGCGCAGAGCTTTAGCTTGGATTTGATCTAATTTCTTAAGTGCCGTTACGTTACCGCTTTCTAACAAAAACGTTCCATAATCTAGAATACTGCGAATCAAAGCATTATACACCAATTTCATGCAAAAAGGGTGGGCACCCCACCAAACTCCGGAAAGACACCTCAACAAATTAAGTATACTTTCACATTTTGAGCATATGTACTCAACGTGAAAGGTACCAGACATTTTGCTATCTAAGACCACGCCTAAAAATTTTGTATGATTTTGGAGTGGGATCCGTTTCCCATTAAAACTAATATCAACCCTAGGAACTATTCGCGATCTCGTAAAAATCAGAGCGACGCTTTTGTCAACAGAAACATCCAATCCATTTTTATCTAGCCAGCCCTTAAGCTCGATGAGACCTTTATTTAAAAAAATACAAGCTGAATCTAAACTAGAATCTATAGTGTATAATACAAGATCATCAGCATACTGAAGGGTATTAATTCTATTATTAAACGAATCAGCTAAATCATGTGTATAAATATTATATAATAGAGGACTTAAGACCGACCCTTGAGGAAGACCCTTACTCATGGTACGCTGAAAATGGACTGATTCATCAATATTCAAAACAATATATCTCTCTTCTAATAAACATATGATTAAATTAATCAAAACGTCAGGAATTCCAAGTCTGAAAAGTTTCTGCTGTAGGATTGTGATAACCACATTGTCATATGCTGAGCGAATATCAACAAACGCAGCAACAACATGTTGATTATCCGAAAAAGCAATATTAATATCAGAAGTCAGTATGGAGATGTTATCAATAGCGCTTTTCGCCTTACGAAATCCGTACTGGCTATTTGATAAAAAATTATTGTGTTCCAAATACCACTCCAGTCGATTTTTGATTAAATGCTCTGAAATTTTGCAAAGGACAGATGATAAAGCCACTGGTCTATATGATGATACGTCACTTGAAGATTTATTGGGCTTTAAAATAGGAATAATTTCTTGTAATTTCCAGGATCGCGGAATGTTCCCAGAAATCATAATTAAATTTATGAGGTCCAGATAATATTTTAGACCAGTTTCTGATAGGTGAGATAAAAAGGAATATGGAATCCCGTCCATACCCGGCGCAGAATCTTTAACACATGAAAGAACTCCTTTAAGTTCCTCTAAAACAAACGGAGATACTATTAAAGAGCTATAATCGTGGTCTGTAGTGGAGATAACAGGTAATGATTTCCCAATGTACTCTGGCGCTGTAGATGGAGCTAAATTATCCATAAATTTGTGAGCTAATTCCTCAGAAATGACGGATGTTTGTTCCCTGAAAGCAGATCGGAAACGCCTGATGTTTTTCCACACTTCACTTGAACAAGTATCTGGTGATAATGACGAACAAAAAGATTTCCAACCTTCTTGTTTTTTCTTTTTAAGAAGTGATCGGGTAAAGTTAATATTTTGAGAGAGGTTTTCAAAATTAACATCAGACATGTCATTTTCATATATTCTTTCCATACGCTTCCTTTCTTTAACTGCATCACTACATTCTTTATCCCACCACGGTGGGGTAGGAACTTTAAAACTTTTAGCAGATTTATGCCGGAAAGTTTCATCAGCAGCTTCAATCAATATTTTCGTTAAATATTCAGAACAAATCTCTTCATTACCTGCCTGACTTTCAGGTAGATCTTTAATACGTAGATCAACCTTTTCTTTAAATTTATCCCAATTAGCATTGTTCAATAAATATTTCAACCGTGGCTTTCTTGTTGTGTTATTAGTATTTCCTATGGGAACTGACATTAATAGCGGGAAGTGATCACTGCCGAATGAAGATGATAAGGGACGCCATGATATGGATGATGCTAAACCTGGCGAACAAAGAGAAAGATCTACCGCACTCAGATTTTCATTCGCTCGCGTACGTCGCGTTGGTTCACCTGTGTTAAGTATACATAAATTATGCATGTCCATAATATCTAAAAGTTGCTCACCACTACTAGTAGTAATACTACTTCCCCAATATTGGTGATGGGAATTGAAATCACCAAGCAACAATAAAGGTGTAGGAATTGATCTTATTAAATTTTGTAAATAATTAAACGTTGATGCTGAATTATACGATATATATATTGAAATGATTGAAATATTATTTTTTAAGCTAATGCCAACACTATTTACATATTTATTATTGTGCGCTGGTAATATTAGACGTTTAAATTGAATTGACTTTTTAATAAGTATGGCAGCACCACCATATCCATCAATTCTGTCATCACGAATACAAACATAGCCTGGAATGCGAAAAAAGAGATTTGGTTTTAGCCAAGTCTCATTTAGAGCGATTAAAAAAGGATTATGCTTATTTACTATAGTCCTTTTCACCTAGGATGATTCCTGTGACACTTCATCGTGTTCCGAATTACTTATTTTATGTAAAAAACAAAAATAATTTTAGTGCATAATATTTTTATTTTATGGCGGCATTATTACCAAAAATATAAAAATGAATCATCTTAAGCTTATAAAACAAAAACAGTATTGTTTAGTTTAATATAATGAAAAATAAAATAAAATAACACAAAAAAATAATACCTATGCAATTCGTGTACATGAAATGGATCGTTGAAAAATCATAGAGTTGGAAAATCATATAATCGGCGCCCATCTTGTGGTCGTTTGTCAATCGAGTCAATCGTCTGTACGAGTGCGTCAGCCTTGTATACAAGTTGCATTTTTATATTGATACTTTACGTGGTATTCTGTTATTGTTACTAATTGTTATTGTTGACTTTTTGTTGCTGTTGTTTGCTAAGTTTCCTTAGTTAATTGTTGGCGAAATGCCGAAAAAACTAATTTTGGTACTTTATTCAAATCGATTTCATTTCCATATAAAATATTATCGATTATCGGAAACAATTGATACGATTTCAGTAAAGGACATCTCTACACGTGTCAAAAATCGATGTGTCACAGAAATCATCTTAGGTGAAAAGGACTATAAGTGAATTAGGTCTGACTTTTTAGGTATTACGCTTCTGCAGTTCCACTGTATTATTTTGGAATCCATGATTACTACTTAAACTATCAATTAATTTATATAAAGTGGCAACGTTGGACGGTTTTAAGGTGTTATTCTTTATTAATGTGTTGATTAGGGAAGTAATTATTTCCATTATCTGGGAAGTTTCAGTTTCATTAGGGGCTACTTGATAACCACATCCATTTTCAGGCGTAGGTATCTGAGCTTCCCTAATAATCGTATTGTGAGCTATTTTGTCAAAACCCTTGTTCATCTTCGGAGGCGATTTTGGTTTCAAAAAATAAGTTTTTTTGTAAGAAGTATTTGTAGTGTTTACATTTAATCTGTTTGGGGATGAATAAGCCGGTGAAGATATTAATACATCCCCATACGACTTTGATATTTGTGGGAAAAGTTTACTTGCCTCACCATATGAAATGTTTTTTTGAGCCATACTAATTTTAATGTCTTTTTGGCGTTTAAACTCTGGACAGATTTTGTTGATTGCATAATGGAACCCTGAACACAACAAACATGATGCACAATCTTCTTCTACTGTACAAGTGTCACCGGAATGGTCTTGGCCACACTTGTAACACCTGGGTTTAGATCGGCATATATTTTTAGTATGACCATACCGACAGCATTGATAGCATTGGATGGTAGGGAAAATAT
>CAJQZM010028591.1:0-10230 GCA_907164665.1 Colias nastes | reverse complement strand
TGCAAAGGTAACAACCGCCTACTAAAACAGATGCTTATGCTAATGTTCTTACGATCGTAGTTAGTGATATAGCTGTCACTAAATGTATAATTGTGGGAAAGGTACTTTAGAAATTGTATATCAATGATCGGTTTCTAATATTCCGAACGGATTAATCCAGCTTCACTTTTGTTCTATAGTTTATAGGTAGGTACTAGCAGATAGTTATCAATAACAGCTGTTATTATAAGATAAATATACAATTTAATAGATATTAAAGCGTTATATAGGTTTTGGTCTAGTATCTAATAAGCTAAGCTAATAAGTGTAATCTGAAAATTGTTAAAATATCCCTGTTGAAATATGTGTACATTTATATTGGCAACACTGTATTGTATTCGAGTAGGCAAGATGGAAGATGCCGGTTAGCAATGTTAATTATGTAAAAGTGTAAACTGTTCTTTTCTAATAAAGCTAAGTGAAGCTAAAACATGGTGTTTGGATTAATTATTTAACAATCATCAATTTAGTCTCATTAAAAATAAATCCACCATTCACGTTTAATTTACAGCAACGACAAGAATGTAGCTTGTACAGCAGATATGACGGCTATAAAAAACGAGGAAATACCGTAATAGGAACGTGGACCCATTCAGACCTTATACGGGGACAAAAAATCAAGTGTAACCCACGCTCTGAACTAGAACAAACAAGCTTGCTATTTCAGTTAATGACAGCCTTTAAATTACCAGTTAACTGATGTACCTGTAATGGAACGTAATCTTTCTGCTTGTACTGAGATCTTTAATTTATTAACATCATAATTCAAGGTATGCAAATAGTAGTTAGCATGAATATGGCCATTCAATGTCATATTTCATTGCAGCACATCCTCTCATTGTTTTCTTGTTACTCTCAACTACAGTAGTTATAATCTAGGAAATTAAAGATATTTGTATATGTACTGCTAAGTAGATAATCGTGTTAGGTACTCAAATTGTGTTTCTATAAGATACTTGTAAATTTCGCAATTTAAATATTGAACCAAATAACGGACCATTTCAATAAAACTGAAATAAACAAATAGCACGTCCTGAGAATAATATATATTCATTAATTACCAATCATAAGCTTAATAAATCGACGCAATAATTCAGATGTAATTATTTATTTACACAAAGCAACCAACATTCGTACAAAGCAAACAATATTAAATTATAATTGTAATCTTAATTTAACCGTTTGCATGAAGTTGTCGGCTTCTATATATCAAGTCTGTAGATCTGTCTGTCCGTTGCAATACAACAGTTGCTCGAGGCTTGTTTTCGAAGCACAAGGAAAGCTGTTTACAAAACGAGGACTTAGTGTAATTATTATTAATGACACAATTTTCTTGTTTTGAGAGCACGTATTATGATTTAAGCTTTTAGCGTTAAATATGAATAAATCGCAATTAATTTTTAAGCTATTGCATAGCTTCTATCGCGGGCCTTGAGCGCGGGGACCGAATCCAGAAATTATGCGTAACGAAAAACCTCACGCTACCCACTCCGACGGGCGAGGAGGTGTGGCTTGAAGGCATAGCATGCAATAGCTTTACCGCGGCAGTCCCCGAGTGCCACACGTCTTTTTTTTATATTTATGTAAAAATGTTTTGGTTGTGTTGTAACGTGTGTGTAGAAGATGATGTTACAAGAGTTGTAGAGCTAAATTGCAAACGTTAAAATGGAATTTACGTCAAATGCCTTTTTTACGTGTAGGGAGTTAACTAGTTTTGGATGATTCTATAATTTTTTTTAATAATACAAAATCACTCAGGAGTATAAAGATTTACCATACTAATCTGGCTAGAATACGTATTCATTTTCCCTTGCATTGACAACGACATATTAAAAATTACAAATTAAAGCTTAACATTGCTTAGGTATATACTAGTTACGATTATCACACAAAACCACTATTTCATCAGTAGCGATATCATTAACGATTACCCAGTTAAATCAAGCATCAATTTAATCAGACATTGACAGAATCAGCTCATTAATTTTACGAACCAAATTCCCATCTAAATTATATCCACATCCAAAGCACTATTATCTTTATGCGATTTAGAAATGGATTTCCACTTACGGTATTTATTAACGATTATTCGTATCGTAATTTAAACATTTCTCTTATTTATTACTTGAGTATAGATATGTCGTGGTCATATCGTAGATTTGATCATTTCATGATATGAGTGGCCATTTCACGAAATGGTCGCATTTCATGAAATGGCCAACATGGTTTGGTCAGATCGTTAAATCGTCAACGTTTCACGATATGGTCATCCACATTTGGCCAGATCGTATAAAATATATAAAGTCCATAAAACATTAAAAAATTCTGAATATTTTTAGAACTTGTTTATTGTCATATAAGTTAGTGCCACGGCAGTGGCCGGCGAATGCCAGAAGCGAATGGTTTTTGCAATAGAAAACATTTAGGTTAGGTTAGGTTAGACTTTAATAAAGAACGCACGAGCCGAGCGAGCAAAGCGAGCGTGCCGCGGTAGCGGCCGGCGAGTGCCAGAAGCGAATCGCTTTTTAAAAAAGGAACAATTATAATAACATAGGATATATAAATATATTTATGTAAAGGATTTTAGACGCATTTTTTCCTCAATATAAGATATCCGCATTTTCCATAGTACTCGAACCTCTTCGTCGTAAATTATTTGCTATGACTTTCTTCATATTGTAATAAAATGAACTATGAAGTTTTAAACTGCGAATAATTAAATTTTCGCCGGCGGCCGCCATCTTATCACATAAACACAGCGCTTGCAGCGCCTCTACCAATAATTAATGTAACTATTTTACGATATGATCAAATAATTTTGATCATTTCATGAAAAAACCGCGCGTTTAGTTGGCCATATCGAGAAACGATTTCTTATCATTGATCTGCCCAAACCACATCATGATGTGGCCAATAGACATTCGAGCATTTCATGAAATGCGACCATTTCACGAAATGATCGATCATATCATGAAATGAGCAAATCTACGATATGACCACGACAGATATACATTAAATGGTTGCCCATTTTATTCGACAACTTACAAACAAAGCGGCAATTATTTACGATTTATAGCAGAAACTACATTCAGAATATTCAATAAACTTTATATGAAAACGGGAACGTTTAATGTTTATTTTATTATTTAACTATTTAATAAAGGATTATATTGCGTTCATGTAACCTAATTACTTCCATACGTTTATTTAGTTTGAGAGGCGGCTTGAATATATATTTTTAGTTCGTATATTTTTCTCTCAAGTTCATGTTCTAAAAATAATTATATTTAATACTTTATAGGTTTTATAATACTCTATTTATATCTACGTTGCAAAGGTCAGATTATGTATAATAAGATTTCCTCGATATATGAGTTGCTATGTCGCAACTCGCAAAATAATCCTATTACTTTTCAATGCTCTTCCTCTATAAACGTTAGATTAAGCGCAACATCTCTTTTTCTCAGGGCCGGATTTAGGGGAGGGCAACCGGGGCGAAAGCCCCGGGGCCTCCACAAGCAGGGGGCCCCCACAATAGAGACTTCGGAAAAAAAAATCTTTCAAATTCCAACTAGTAAAACTAGTAAACGAAGATCGAAATTTCAGAGCTACATTCCCAAACCTCGAAATTGCATTGAGAATGTATTTGGTCTTGATGGTATCAAATTGCACTGGAGAGCGCTCATTTTCAAAAATGAAAATTATAAAAAATAGGCTTCGAACCACGATGGGACAAAACCGTCTATCAAAGCTTTCTCTCCTGAGCATTGAAAGCGATTTACTCCGAGAACTGGATTTCAGCGAAATTATCAACGATTTTTCGGCAAAAAAAGCTCGAAAGGTTCCGTTCGTTATCACTAAAATTTAGTTCAGATAATTCTTGTTTCCGATTATAGTTATTTTTTTTTTTCTCCTTTTATCTATTTTTACTGTATAAACATAAAACTGTGAGTTTGCAGAAACATATAAATATAATATAGATATAAAGACTGGGAAGAAACTGGCCTTCGAAACACAGTTTACCACTAGTTCGAAGGTCAGGGTCTGAACATAATGCTATACCTGTTTCTTGAAAAATAATTTTTTATTATTTTTATTATTTTTTTATTTATATGCGTTTGTTAAATACTAAGAGAATCTACTTGGTTTCACAATAAATTATTTATTGAAAAACTCGACTGAGAAAATTGTTCATTTTATTTGGAAAATAATTTGGGGCGAGGGGGCCTCCACTCCTTTGTTGCCCCGAGGCCTCTGGACCTCTAAATCCGGCCCTGCTTTTTCTCTTTGTTTTGAATACTTATAATAAACTATTTTATGATTTTTGGAATACACTTTCAAAAACACGTCATTATTAAATGGCCAATGTAAAAATGTAAGTGTAATATGTGACCAACTTATAACACTTACATTTGAAACGACACAACATTCAATATAAAGTACGGTTCGTCAATCATAAATATCGGGAAAAATCTGATGCTTAGATAATAATCTCGCCAGCGCTCAGACTACATCCATTGCGTCATAAATTAACCGCGTGTGGTCATTTATAAGGTGAATCATTTCTAACGTGGAGCGGCAGCGGTGTTCTATGCAATATGTTCTGACGGCGCTTCCATCAATCCTTTGGATGCAAAGCGTTCGGAGCTTCGTGATTTATAATCGATATATTTATCGTTATTTGTATGAACGTACATATATAAACAAATGATTGCGGTATGAGTGAATGTAGGCTTTGTGTTGTATATGTCCTTTGTTAGATATTCTCGAATGATGGGATGATTTTGGTGCCTAATTGAGGAATGTGTTTTCAGATTTTTAGAGGAAGGTTTTGGCCAAATTAGTTTCTGACATTTATTGGAAAGTTGAAAATTTTTCGTTATAAGACTTGGGCACAAAGTTTTATTGATATGGTTTAGCGGTTGATTCTTTTCATAATTTGGAGAGATTTTTTTTTTTTATTAAAATAATACAAAATACAATACACGCCTAACTATATTCATCTAATTTCACACATAATCGTACACAAATTTATAGGGCTAGTTAAAAATATCTTATCCATAAATCGTCAACTCTATAGAGTTAATTCATAGCGACAGACCGATATGTTTTCTTATCTCAATGGAACAATAAATATGAAGCAACAAATAAATCGCAAAAGGTTAAGCGCTCAAACATTAGCCTGTAATTAAGCCGACGACGTTCGCTCAGGCGTACTTTATTTTTTACTTTCGCTAACGAGTGTACTTTTAATTACTGATCACTTAAGATTAATTGTTGTAATGTAATAAATATTACGTTCCTGGAGTTCCCTACAGGTGATTGATGATAACAACAAACGCTTGGTATTCTACGAAGCAAGCCCTTAAGTTGAGAAGTTCGCTTTGAAGCTAATGGATCGTTTGTTTGGATCAATTTTACTTTGTTATTTTACGAGTATAGGTATTTTCTTGTGATTTAGATATTCACGAACATCACTTAATTAAACTACACAGTATATGTTCAAAATAAATTTGTAACGTTTGTAATCCGTTGAACTTCCAAATGCGAAATAAACTCATACATTAACTTGTGCTTACCATATTTATTAATTGTATTATTTTGTACTAAATGGACCATTTAATTGTTTCAGGAATTAAAAGAGAGCTTCAACTATGGCCTATTCTGTCCGCCGGTCAACGGCAAAGCCGGGAAATTTCTGGACGAAGAGCGGAGGCTCGGCGACTACCCCTTCAACGGACCTGTTGGTTATCTGGAGGTGAGTTCTATGAGTTATTATATTATATAAAGAATTTTTATATTTGAAAATTTATAACCCAATTGATTACTTATCAATTAGGAAAGATTTTCGAAAGAAAAATTGGAGGCAGAGTTGTATTTATGAATCCAAATGATATATTCAGAATTTTGCTACAACCATCAGGTACGACTCTTAATATTAATAAGTATATAAAATGACATCGACTTCAGTAGGTACCCCTTCTAGTGTGCTGAAAAAATATTTTTAATACAGGTCTTGTCATTCCCTACTAACTGCTACTAAATCAATGAATCAAAACTCAAACAACAATTGCAAATTATAATTTCCCAGTCCACCATCTTGTGAAATCCTGCGTCAGCCGTAAAGCTCAACAGTCGTGTTAAATCCCGCGCATTTGTCTCTCGCTGACCGCTTGACAGCCGAGATATTTGCATTGCCAAGAAAATCACCTTTTGCGTATTAAAGTTTATTAGTGAGCAGTAATTTAAGTTAATTGACTGTTTGTTTTCATTAGCTGAGTTGCAATTCTGTCAAGATTAATTCACAAGTTTAATGAAGAACTCAGCTCTTAAAATTAATATAAGACAAAGCGTGGTGTTATGCTTAGATATGATTGAAATTTTGTTTCAATTAATATTTTTCTAAATAAAATTATTATCCTTCTCAAATACCGTTGTATTCCAACGTTCCTAGACCAACTTAACAAACTCAAGCTGCTAAAGCGCTGTCAAATTTTCCAGCTAAAATACAAGCGTCGAGTATACAAGATGCTGAAGCTGGACGAGAAGACGCTGAAAGCGCTGCACTCCCGCGCGAACCTTCGGCGGTTTCTGGAACACGTGCAACACGGACAAATCGACAAAATTACCAAAGCGTGCGCCAAGGGACTCGACCCTAACTTCCATTGCCAAGAAACTGGAGGTAATCTATTTAGTATTCGTGGTACGTTAATGCAACGCTAAAAGCACTGGGAATTTTCTAATGGATTTAAGCGTGTGTAATAAAAAGAGGAATTCATTTAGCTCTTATTTGCGAAATTGTTTTACAAAACTATACATTGTTTAAGTAACTATTTTCATATTGTAGTCAATGGATATTCATATTTGTACTTTATTACTAATACTTGTGAATATTCAAGTTTATAAATACCTTGTAAGCCTTATAAAATATATTACGAGAATAATATAGTTAAGGTTTCTCTTCGTTAGATAAAATCTACTTATCATGAACTACAGCACATTAAACCGCGAGAATTAATTTGCTACAATGCGATTACTCAACATATTGGCTTGCGCAATAATTCTCGTAATTAATGTAATCTATGGGTATTATATAAAGCAGAAACACATTGCGGTCTAATTAAAGCTTAACAATGAAAGCCTAATATGGGAGTTAATTTTGAGAATATCGCTACACAAATAGATACTCTTAGGTTTAATCATCTAAACGTACGTACATCTCACCTTTCTAAGCTATAAATAGCACTCTGTTTCATTTTACTATGATATCTAAATCAAAGTAACAAGTACCATTGTAATCTAATTAGCTTTTATAAAAACAGATAAATTAGACAAATAAGGGAATGGTTTCTTAGATTCTATCAAGTGATTAATTTCTCCTTTAGGCATGCCAATGAAAACGTACATGGGAACTATAATATCTGTCCCTGAGTTTCAATATAAAAAACCAAGTATTGTGATCATTCTCACTCGATTGTATGCAACACACTGACCCGTAATAGTTTCAACGATATTTTACTTTTGTTTGCTTCAAGTATGCGAGATCGATAAGATGTTGGATAACGAAACAATAAAATCACTAAAGCTAATGGAAGTTTGTTTGGAAATTCAATCCGAAGCTTATAAACAGTTGTCGGTAGGCATATTTCATATCTGAGGCTTCTATGTTTAAGACTCTTCCATACAAACAGATTTTTGGTATTCGTAAAAAACTCATGTCTAGAATACTGAATAAATTTTTCCTTTGTTCTGAATTCAGGCAGATATTTTTCTTTAAAAATCTTTTTCTATACAAAAAGTTCAAGTATTTTACATACCTATTGTTTCGAATTTATATATTTGTATAAAGGTTTTAACTTTAATCTCTTTAAACAACTAATATGTATTTATTTGTATTATTTCTAAATTCCATTTCTAAAACATTTCCACTCATATCGCTACACATTGAATTTCAATACATTTCCATAAACAATATGTGTACACGAGCGTGAAATAAATCACTACCTACTTAACCGTGGTCTCGCAAACAGAAGCTATTCATCTAATAACTTACACACTATTGTTTAAATGATAAATACCCTCTTTATAGAGCCATTTATAGTAATAACACACTTATGTATTCAGTAATAAAATTGACATTTCCGTGTTGCAAGCAGTCGGTTAATATTGTAAATCGTATCAATTAAACCGTGTATAATCCGAGATTGATGCTCTAACCTTGAAAGCGACTGTACATTATTCTATGCAAACGCATTTTTAATCGGTATATTTCTAAAGATTCTGGCTTTGTTCATAATTTATAAGCCACGTATAATTTACATGTGTTATATTTTAACAAATTTTTGTTTTATATTATAAGTAGATATGTATTTGGTTTTGTTACAGTTAAACAGGTGTTAGAGAATCAAATTTAATATGAATGGTAAAAAAGATAAATTAGTTCACCTGTAGAAAAATATCTTTTAGCTTATTTGTAAATTGTAATATAAACTAATATTTTGTTTCTTGTATTTCCTCTGGCTACGTATACTCATAATATACCAACGTCTCATTACAGAAACACCTCTATCAATAGCGGCCGGCCTAAAAACTCCCGCCAAAATTCTAATAGCGCTTGTCAATGGCGGCGCACTCCTCGACTATCGAACTAAAGATGGCAGCACCGCCATGCACCGAGCCGTCGAAAAGAACTCTCTAGAAGCTGTCAAAACGCTCCTAGAACTTGGCGCGTCACCGAATTACAAAGACGGCAAGGGACTCACGCCCTTATATCTGTCCGTGACGAATAAAACCGACCCATTATTGTGTGAAACGTTGCTACATGATCATGCTACGATTGGGGCTACTGATTTACAAGGGTGGCAGGAAGTTCATCAGGTACTTGTTTCCTACCTATCTTTCTCTTAGATGTTTACAAATCTCACGAATGTCTCTGCTATAAAGTTACTACCACTATAAAATATACATTTCAATCTGCAATTTAAATTTGGAATGAAAATTTAAGTTTTTTTAATTTTAAACCTTGGCATTATTCATTTATTTTCTGTTCTGGCAATAAGCGTAGGTATTATAAATGACATCTTCACTTCACGATTTACGCATAACATTGTAGTAAAACAAAATATTCGTACATTCCAGGCATGTCGAAACGGTCTGGTCCAGCACTTAGACCACTTGCTGTTCTACGGCGCAGACATGAACAGTCGGAACGCGTCTGGCAACACGCCGCTCCACGTGTGCGCAGTGAACGCGCAGGACTCGTGCGCGCGGCAGTTGTTGTTCAGGGGCTGCGATAAGGAATCCTTGAACTTCGCTAATCAGACCCCTTATCAGGTAATTGCAGAATGGAAAAATGCAGAATAACTTTGTTTTTTTTTTAATAATTTTCCGACATCATAATATGACTAACTTTTATGAACTAACTAAATTGACAAATAACAATTTTAAATGATAAAAGAATTCTAGAAACAATAAGTATAATTAATTTGAATTAGACATTTGCCTTTTTTGAGGAGTTGTTTATACATCACTTCATTTTGGCGCGAGAATATAATTCTTCATTCCAAGAAGGGCAAAAATCTGTAATAATTGTATTCCATCAACTCTAATATAATTTGAATTTAAAATATTTATATTCTTAATCATAATACTTCCAGGTTGCTGTAATAGCAGGAAATTTAGAATTAGCTGAAGTTATAAAGAATTACAAAACTGAAGAAGTTGGTGAGTTAAACATTCTTTAAATAATATTGCATGGCTTTCACTGGTGCTTCATATTATATTATGTAAGTTTTAGACGTTAAGAATAGGTTTTATTATTGATATCAATTACTTTTTTATATTTTTACATATTTTAGTAATAGATTAAGTATATTTATTTAATTTCTATGCTTTATAATGGGGTGTATTACTGTGTAATAATTTATTTATGAAATATAAGCATTTAATAGAATTTATTTATTCATACGTTTCTTGCATGCCATCATTCATCAATCGGAATATATCATTGCTTTTCATAACGGTGATGGTTGTATATATCGAATGGCTAGATATGGGGCGCGTATATATGGCAGGTATATACCGGGGGGGTGTTGGGTTCGATCGGGGGCTATAGAGCGCGGGTTGCAGTGCCGTTCCGCGGGCCGCCGCGCTACAACCCGCGGCGCCGCTCGGCGTGGGGCTGGTGGGCCG
>CAJQZM010028544.1:0-10967 GCA_907164665.1 Colias nastes | reverse complement strand
CCTGCACGACCGGATTTTATAAATATTTTTTACAGCATCAGAAGGTTAAACACTATATGCTCCATTAAGCATACGATAGGACATCCGTGACACCCTGTATAGTCACGAGTACGGCGTAACGCAAAAATGTCACGAGTACGGCGTAACGCAAAAATGTCACGCGCGCGGCGTAACGTAACGCAAAAATGTTACACAAAATTTTTGTCCACCCCCGATAAAGAAGTTTCACTTCAAAAACGCATCAAAATCCGTTGCGTAGTTTTAAAGATTTAAGCATACATAGGGACATAGGGACAGAGAAAGCGACTTTGTTTTATACTATGTAGTGATGATGTGACATCTTTTCTAGAAAATTAGACTGTTGAAATTATTATTGCAACTTTTAGAGACTTCCGCATTCAAAATAAAATACTCTAAATGTATTTCTGCCTGTTTCATATTATTACACTAAGGGCTGATTTTTCAATCCTTGGTTAAAACTTATTCGTCGAATAATGTATAAAACTTCCATTTTAAAAACGTATGCTAAGTGCCCGTATTTGACAGTTTACGTGACATTTTAATATTATCGTGTAATATTTTATTGGACGGATAAGTTTAATCCAAGCATTGAAAAATCGGCCCATAGTTTTATTCTACGAATATTGTTTTGTTTTCTTTCTTTCCTATAATTAAATTTACGAATTTTCTTTCCAGAATGAAAATCATACGGAAAATAACTCATGGGTTATTCTATATCTTTGTGTTCTGGTGGTTTTGGAGGACAGAATTAGTTCAAAATTTATTGAGCTGAAAAGAAGTAATAATATTATATTTAATCCAAGGTTTTTATTTGCAAGATAATGTATGAATAAGGTGTTAGTACCAAGCTATTATTTAAAAAACAGAATCGTTAAAAAACGATAATTATATTTGTATAAAATATTGTTATACTGTGTTCAAATATTGTACCTGCTTTTGCAGTTGATTATAGGTATTAGTTTTCTAATTAATAAATATTTTATATGTAATTTTGTTTATTATTTAAAATTTCTCCTCATCATGATCCAATGCAAGTATCGTGATGAATGTGTGTTTTACACATTCGACAAATTCACATTGTGACGGTGCGTTTAGATCGAACGAGCGAATGCTCATTCTAACCCCACTATGTCAAGTTATTTTAGTGTAAACAGGCGTAGAGCATTCTTTCGTTGTTCTTAGTGCGTTCGAAAAGTTTCTATGAAACGTTCAAATACTGAACAACACTGAATACGAGTTTTCGTTTACACTAAAAGATCACGAAATAATGCTCTTGCTCTAGCTCTAACTCTATGTTCGTTTGGTCTAAATGCACCGTGATACGGGAACAACAACATTCACTAATTTAATAGGTACTTACGTAGCTTTTAGCATTAGATGAAATTTAAAAATAATTGTAAAAAAGTGATTTTATTACATACTAGCTTTCCGCCCGCGGCTTCGCCCGCGCAGTCAAAGAAAAACCCGCATAGTTCCCGTTCCCGTGGGATTTCCGGGATTGCGTTATTTTCCCGGGATACAAAGTAGCCTATGTCCTTTCTCGGGTATCAAAATATCTCTATACCAAATTTCATGCAAATTGGTTCAGTAGTTAAGGCGTGATTGAGTAACAGACAGACAGACAGAGTTACTTTCGCATTTATAATATTAGTATGGATTAAAGGATTTTATTTTTCCTGAAACTGGACCGGAAATAAACCGGAAATTTTACAAAAATACTACTCTGTTTAAGCCTGACTTCAGTTTATAATAACAAATGAGCTACTTTCATTTTTTATTTTATTTAAGAGAATCAATATTTCAAAATAATTTCATTAGTTGCAAATGTGCCAACAAACAAACTTATAAACTTCACCAGCCATAGTATTAATGTAGAAATATACAATGCAAATAAGAAAAGTGGTTTTGTATGCATATACACATTATTTACTTACCTTAATATTAATTTAGTAAGCATATTTAATAGACTGCATTTCAAATGAATTCAAGGGTTCAATACCTTTACTATTGTTATTTTAATTATGTATAAGAGACAAAATTGCATTAATATTTGTAAATGCTTTTTGTGTACAGGGTATTACAAAAGTGATGACTTAAAAAATGGCCTATTGTTATAACCCCTTTGAACATAATTGAAGATTACTGCTGTTAAAGAAAGATCATAACAACAGTTTAAGCACATTATTGGTGGAAAAACAACCTAAATCTAGTTTTCAGTGTTCATAATATTTTAAATGTTTACGTACGTTTATTGTACTACAAGATACTGTTATATTTACCTATAGGTCTAATTATCACATAATAAAAGATAATTAATTTTTAACCAACTGCGCATTTAATATCTGTATAGTGTGTATCAAATCATGATAAATTGATGACAGAATATCGATTTGCCCGCGACATCGAACCCTCGGCTCTATTATAAACTTGGAAGCCAAAAGCACCGCTCAATTAATCAAATAGATGCAGGTCCTAAACACTTTCGAAGAAACTGTTGTAGTTATTTAATGCCATCTTAAGAAATTACTGCATAGAGTAGTAATATTAGAATTACGGCCAATTTTTCAATCCATCCGTCGTATCAAACAACCATTTCAAAAATTTGTTCTATTTAAATGTTTAGATAGTTTACAGGTGACATTTTAATATGTAAGTAATTCTTTATTGGAAGTTTAACTTTTAACCAAAGAAGGAAAAATCGGCCCTTAGTAGAGTATATTTGTTTAATTAATAATAACTACTGGAGGTCTTTATCTACTCTTTATGCAGCTTGCCAAATTTTAAATTATTTTGATACTTATGTATAGATAGTTTTATAAAAGAATATCTAGAATTTATTATTTTTATATGAAAACTTAATGTATAACTTAACTTAATGTATAACTTTACTTTTACTTAAGTATGTGATTGTGATTCAACTTGAAAACCGAAACAATAAAAAATACAGCCTACAAGATTGTTTCATTTCCCAACACCCTGTATTCCCTTTGGTTTGCGAATGAGTTTATGCTTTTAGTACAAGCCAAAGTTCAGAGAATAATACATTTTATTAACATATAATTTTCTTATTTTTATAATAGTTCAGAATAATGACAGTGGCCATCTTGCAGTAGTGTACGAACGTTTGAGAGTGACTGTGTCTTAAAAGGTAATTAGTTTTGTGTTTTATTAAACACTAGATTTCCGCCCGCGGCTTCGCCCGCGTTTTCAAAGGAAAACCCGCATAGTTCCCGTTCCCGTGGGATTTCCGGGATAAAACCTATCCTATGTGTTAATCCAAGTTACCCTCTATATGTGTGCTAAATTTCATTGTAATCGGTTCAGTAGTTTTTACGTGAAAGAGTAACAAACATCCATACATCCATACATCCATACATCCATACTTACAAACTTTCGCCTTTATAATAGTATTAAGATTTGTTAAGAGGAGGCTCCCTAAATTTTATGTGAATTTGCATTAATATTCTGAAACAGTCACACATACAATCAAAATGGAACTTTAGTATATGATTTATTGGGTCTTTTTCTTTCCATGTACAAGACAGTTACGTAATTGTAACATTTTCGCTCGATTCATTTTTTATTCAAAAATTATGCCTTTTTTTAAGGATTATTAGTTATTACATTTTTTTTAAGATTTACTTGGACTTTACGTCTAAAATAAATGTTAACAGTAAGAAAATATAGTTTACTATCCAATCCCAAGATATTTTTTCTCTAGATCAATTATTTATAGTTATAATATACTACTAATATACTTTAGTTATAAACGAAATAAGAATTGAGAATTACGAGATTTAGTTTCGAGCTCGAACGCACACGATATTCAACTTTATTACGGCTGTGTTAGCGTCTAGCACCGTAGCGGTCTAACCGGTCTCTCAGTGCCAGAAATTATGTTAGGGAGCCTCCTCGCAACAAATAAGTATTCAGAATCAACATGTTGCTGAGTCAATATCTTTCTGGCAATACTACGTTTTCGAGAGTTAATAACTACATAGTATAAAACAAAGTCGCTTTCCGCCGTCTGTGTTAGTGTAGTCAAGAATCTTTAAAAGTATGGATTTTAATGGGGTATTTTTAAAAGTAGAGTGGGCCATTATTTCCCATAGCGGAAAGCTAGTAATAAAGAAAATTAACAAAAATAAACACCCTATAATAAGATGATATTATTGTAGTCACCAATCTATACTGTTTGTTTGTTTGAACGCGCTAATCTCAGGAATTACTGGTCCGATTTGAAAAATTATTTCGGTGTTAGATAGCCCATTTATCGAGGAAGGCCCACGCTAAGACCAACAGAAGCGGAGCTAGTAGCTAAACACATTGATTCAGTTAGTTTATACTATTTTATTAGAAACAAAATTGATTGTATAATTTTAAGGTTAATTGTATTTTTTTATTCATCTAATAAATAAACATGTTCATTTCTATGCCTAAGTATGAGGGCAATGACTGCAGTAAAGTGCTTAATAGCTTTAATTATAATACATCACAAAAAACTGTATTAAAACGGTGTCATTGTTTTAAACACGCTTTTATTAGCTTCACCTGTATGTTTTTAACCGACTCATTTAGACTCGATTTTGACCCACTATAAAACGGACAGATTTAATTCAAACTTTGCACACTTATCAAGGATTGGTGACAAATGACAGTACAATAATTTTATGAGTGGTTTTTAGATATTTTTTAAATATATTTTTAGCTAAAATGCCGTTTTTGGAGGACCGTGACTTGGAAGATGTACCAAGGATCAAAGAATATTATAAAGGAAAGACAATTTTCATAACTGGAGGCTCTGGTAAGTTATATTGTCTATGTTACTAGTCGCTTTACCTGGCTTCGCCCGTGTTAAACCGGGATAAAATAGCTGTTGTTCTTAAATGTTACTAAAGTAGCGTAGGCAGCTTTCTAATGATAAAATAATTTTTAAAATGGATTAAGCAGTTTTTGATTAAAGCGTATTTAGTTAAATTGAAAAAAAAAATTGAAGTGAAACTTCTTGCGCGTGGAGAGTAAAATTTCAAGGTCGCGTCATGACAATACCGTCACTTCATGTAATAAAGCGACGATTTTGGTACCTTTGAATTAGTGATGCAACGAATACTACTTTTACGAATACGAATACGAATACGAATATCAAACCTACTATTCGGCGAATACGAATACGAATACGAATATCTCGCCTTGGTAATGGACTTATTTATTTAATGAATGTTTACTCTTCTAATAATTAAAATTTACAATAGGCAAATTTTTATTTAAAAAACATAAAATTCTTAGATTTTCTGGTTTTAGGCGATTTTTTTTTAAGTCTGGATATTTCCAGCCGCGCCGTTGAAAAAAGGCTTTCTTCTCGCCAAAAGGCCAGTGGATCAGCAGTCTCTGCACACGTCATATTTTAACGCGCGATTTTTAAATCTGTAGTAAATAGAGTTGCGTACAAAAATATTCGTTTTTAAATATTCGTATATTCGCCGAATACGAATATTCGGTAAATTGTCTAGTATTCGGCGAATACGAATATTCGTATTCGTATTCGTTGCATCACTACTTTGAATCTTGCCAAATAAGTTCCACTTCTGACACGTGTGCTCGGCACAGATACTTTTTTTTAATAATAAGGACAATTTTTTAATTATTATTTCAGGGTTTATGGGCACAATTTTAATAGAGAAATTACTATACTCATGTACGGATTTGGAAAGGATATACTTGCTCCTCAGGAGCAAGAAGGGAGTCAAATCAGAAGATAGACTAGCAGATATGTATAAGAGCCCTGTAAGTTATTATTATTTTTTTTAATTTTAATTTCAATGAAAATTTTGCAGTTTTAGAAATCGTGTGATTTCATAGGTAGGTACAGTTCGATTCAAACTTAATGGCGCTAATATCTAAAATTGTTTTCTTCGCATCGGATCGTACGATGTTCCGAGCCGCCATTGTTTGAATCGTACTGTACATGTACTGTACCTAATTGTAATGTTGTGATATAAAATAATATTTCTGTTAATGTTCCATATTAAAATATATTGTATCCATTCATTAAACTCTACAATCGAGAGCGTTATGCAGGAGATCCTTTTTACATTAAATTGCTTTTATTTATTACGTACCTACTATTAGTTTTAGAAACATTCTTACTACTAGAATATATACTACTATAATTGATACTGTCAATATCTTAAAATGATGATAATGCGTAAGATTTTTTTTATAGTGTTTTGACCGTCTTCGCAAGGAAAGACCTGGCGTTTATGAGAGCAAAGTATTCTTCGTAACTGGTGATGTTTCTGAACTCGGATTGGGTATGTATTTCTTTTATATTGTGTACTAGCTGTGCTCCGTGGTTTCACCCGCATTGCTCCGCTCCTGTTGGTCTAAGCGTGATGATATATAGCCTATCTTTCTCGATAAATGGGCTATCTAACACCGAAAAAATTTTTCAAATCGGACCAGTAGTTCCTGAGATAAGCACGTTCAAACAAACAAACAAACAAACTCTTAAACTTTTTAATATTACTATACCTAGATTATGCTAGGGCATGATTCAATTATTATCGTGAGTGAAAGAGACAACTGAAATAGTCAATTCTGGCTTAGCCACATTTCTTATGTTGATGGTGGTGATGATTTTGGTGATGGTATAATAAGAATTAAATCGGAAGGACCTTGAGTTTAAAAGTTGATTATAAAATGAATGTTTATATCTTTCATAGGTCTCTCTGAAGAAGACAGAACATTGTTAATCAATCGAGTAAACATAGTTTTCCATGTGGCTGCTAGCGTAAGGTACATAAGTATTATATTAGATTATATTAAATACAATACAAGTTAAATCATTATCTTCTTAAATTAGCTTTCACTTGCGGGTTTGTATGCAATTTTTAGTCAACATTTGCCAAACACACCAGTTGCAGTCGTATAATGACTTATCAAAAGGGGTTATACCTACACCAAGAAAAAAATATTTTAAAACGGCCGAATAAATGCCGCGTTCTTTTACTCTCACGCATAAAACAGATTTCATCTAGCTCGCTCGCCTACATGTCAGGCAATTACCCGACTTTCATTCTGGATCATTTAATTTGCAACATTCTGTACCTACAACTGTAATAACTTTTATCAACTTAACTTACATATATTGCAATTTATAAACAATTAACAATATTGTAATTATCTATTTTGGGAGTAAGAATCGAATATAGCCATCGGTTAAAGGATAATTATATCTTATAAAATAATGCTTCTTTTTACCAGATTCAATGATACACTGGACTTTGCGGCTAAATTAAACTTACGAGGCACCAGGGAAATGGTAGACTTGGCGAAGGAAATGCTACATCTTGAGGTGGGTTTAATAATCTGGGGGCACGGTAGTGCCCCCGCCAAGACGAGCCAAGCGAGGCGCACGGGCACTACCTACCTTTTCTCGAAGCGCTTCGACGTTTTTTTGAACCCTCATAACTTGGGTTTGGATTATGCTAGATCAACAAAATTTTCGGGATATATTGTCAATAGCGGACTTATTGAACATATTAAGTTTTAATTACATTAGCTTTTATACTTCAGATTTTATTTATATCTAAAAAACGCTAATTTCGTCACTGACTCACTGATGATCATCAAAATTCTTAAGGTATTTCCTAATGTCCTAGAAAGCTGAAATTTTGTATGTAAGCTAGTATTAGCACACAAACAACAAAAAAATTATAAAACTTGTAACTTTCATCCCCCAACCCCTTAAACTAGGGGATGGGAGTTTGTATGAGACCTGTAATTTTAAATTAAATTTTGATGACGCTAGAGGTCTAATCTAATGATCTAAAACTTGGTTCCCCTAGATATATATATATATATGGCCGTTCGTTACTACAAGAACTATTGTATAACACAAAAGTAATGAACAGTGAATTAATTTTTCACCTTACGCCGATGTGAATGTAGCGAAATGGCCAAGCCACATATTTTGACTAAGGTGTAGAGTTTGTGAAGTTAGGCCTTGTAGAGTTAGGGCGTGTAGTGTTAGAAGCTTGGCTCTACATGAGATCTGATAACTTTTTGACAGTGCGAGTCATATGGGCTCGTCTTGGCAACATTTTACATGAAAATGTTTTTGGTGGGATATTATTTTTCAATCATATCTATCTATCTATACATATATGTATAAAAATGAAACCCGTTTTCCTTGGTCACGGCATCACACGTGAACGGCTGGACCGATATCGATAATTCTTTTTTTTATATTCCTTGAAGTCCGAGGACGACGTTTACGTTACGTTTTCTCTACATAAGAACCATCTTATGTAGAGAAAACGTAAATATGTACCACGGGCGAAGCCGGGGCGGACTGCTAGTTAGAAATAAAAAAGGAGAATTTTGCATTTTGTACATGTATATAACTACCTACTTAGCTATTATATCGGATTTATCTACTTTCAAAACTTTCATACATAAGTAACTAAGTACTTTACCGTTTGAAGGTCTAAAAATTCTGTCTAACTTGCACTTATACCTATGAGTTTTAAGTAATTTATTTCAAGCTTCCCTTTCTAAAAAATAGTTTGGTTTGTACATTGATACCAATAACAGTACATGTCTTAGCCATGTCTTTATGATCATGACTCTCTGTATAACGCTCATTTGCGACAAGAACGTGTTAACGAGCATATGTATCGTTATGGAATAATGACACAGTAGAATCCGGCGCATCGCGCTCTACTTGCTGCTAAAACGCGATATTTCTAGCTCCAAAAATGACCGAGTAATGAGGGAAAAGGTCGGCGACTATCGGTTTAGCGACATCTCTTTAGGCTCTTGAATTTAATGCAAGAACGGTTCATGTCAGTTGTTGCTACTCCCTTGAGAAGGAAACTGCTGCCCGATTGCTGTAAAAACGTAACAGCTTATTGTGTCACGGTTTTGCTGAAAGGTAAGTACAGATTTTTGTTTTTTTAGTGATTTATATTTGCAACTATAACGGGATATTTGCATGTGGGTCATTATTGTAGTAAAAATAGTATTCGCATGCTACGGTTTACATAGGATTGTCCCGTTGTTGCTGAAATGAACAATGTTTTTTGTTGGTTAATTTAATATGTTCCGTTACAGTTGATAATAAAAGTACAAAATGTTTGGTTTTTATTTTGGTTATCTCAAGTTAACACATTTTTGATAAAAAATAATACATTTTTACAACGAATACACTACAATGTTGCATTATAGATGATAAAAATGTTGTCTGATTACATAATTTATTTTTCAGATGAAAGGTCTAGGAAGATTGTAAATCTTGTCCGAGGAAATAATGAACATTCAATTAAGTTAGAGAAATATCATACCGATTCTCGAAATACAAATGAATTAAACAATCAATTTATTTTCTAGCATTAATGAGGAAAAAAGACCACTGAATAAAGAAAAATGAAAAAAAAAAAATACAAATCAGTTAAAAAACGCAGGACAGTCCTACGAATCGAAACCATCACAAAAAAAACTGCGCCGTCTCGTCAACTAAAAGAGAATCCTGCAAGGAAACCTGCATTTTCAAGTGTCAATTTTTTTTTCCGAAGAACAACACTGTGAAATACTGAAAGATTACTGGAATTTAGGAGAGCTCAAGAAGCTGTCTCGAAACAAGAACCTGTGATTTGTTTTGCTAATATGTTTATTTGATTTATGTATGACCGGGACCCGCAATAAAGATTAGTTTCCTAATATTATTGAGATAAGCAAAAGTACTACATAGTATAAAACAAAGTCGTTTTCCCCGGCCGAATGCTTGCCGTTTTGCAATTTTGATGCAGTTTTTGTAAACAGATAAAGTGATTCAAGAGGAAGGTTTATATGTATATTGTATAATAGCATCCATAAATAGGTGAATAAATATTGTTATTTTTGACGTTTCTAATGTGATGTCGTAAATAATTACATTATTTTCCGCCTGCATTGCAAACGCATTCTGAACCCTACGAGATTTATCAAAATAATTTATAAGTATTTTACACATGAAAAAGTCTTCAGAAAAATCGATGACTATCTCTTATAGATATCCCAAAATTAAATCTTTGTGTCATTTTCTTTTTAGGAAAAGTAACGGATAATTTTAGAAGCGATTTTAACCAATACAGCATTAATCCTTATCCAATTATACATTGTTGATTTAATATATAGATCTATTTGGCCCTTTACTTAATATTTTCGAAGATATTACAGATTTAGTATCAGGATTGCACCCGTGCGAATTCGGGGCGGGTCGTAATATTATAATTGCCAACGGTTGTGAGTAAAAGTAAAACAACAAATATTAATGTCTGGTTATAACTGTATAATTTTTTTTAAATATGTATAATGTATATTACTTGTGTTTCAGAGAAATTTACACAATAACTTCGCATAAATATCTTTCATTTTGTAAAACAAAATACAAAAATAAAAAGATTTCTACTACAGTAACACGTCTTAATTAAAATTTCCCATACATTTTAGATTACTGATTATCAATAAAACGTAACAATACGACATAACTTGTAAAGTTTTAGATTTTTATTCAATTTTTTTTTCAAGAAAAATGGTACATATCTGTTTGTAATGCAATACTGCACACTTTTTACAAGAAAAACGCAACAAGAAGGGCCCTTTCTGGAATAAATAATCATAATAAATTTAATAACTGACTTATTGTTCTGAATACAATTTGATTCAAAAAAACGAGAATGTTTTAATATGTTGTATTGAGCTGAATAGTCTAATCATAATAATTAAAAAGTTACAGGAATTTTAAACTTTCAAATGCGTTTTCCCAACAATTGAGATTTTGACTTTGTCACGTTATAGAAGCAAATGAGCGAATTAAGCGTTCCAGTCAATTAATAAACGCCAATCACATTCTTTTATTTCACTTTTATTTACATTAAACATTCCAGAGCTTCATCCACGTGTCC
>CAJQZM010028540.1:0-11364 GCA_907164665.1 Colias nastes | reverse complement strand
CTATAAGGGTTCCGTTTTTGCCATTTTGGCTACGGAACCCTAAAAAGTTATAAGGAATTCACACCACTTCGGTCTTTCTGGGCCACCCCGTATCTATTATTGAGATTTAAGTAAGAGCGAAGCCCCATTAGTACGTTGCGCTGCGTTGCGTCGTCGCAGCGTCGCACAGTGGTTCCAATTTTCCAAATTTAAGTGTCATGGACACAGGATTCAATGTCGGTCTATCGCGCTAATTTTCGCATCAATATTATTTTTAAACCACAAGACCATCAGTAAGTAAGTAGGCATACATTTTTAAACATAATTAAATCAAAACTTATCAGATCTCTTAATTTCTGTTTCCATTTCAATCAAATTTCCATAAGTAATTGGATCAATATTAATTTTTAAACGACAAAAATATCAGTATAATTTTTTTAAGATTAAAAAATAAAAACTTATCTTTAAGCACTTAGAAAAGCTAGCTAAATTAGCTAAATGTGCATATTTAGATTTATTCTTTGCCCAACTACACCAGGGTAGAAGCCTTTAAAAATAATAAAAAGTGAAAAAAAATCGCAGTAGGATGAAACCCATTAGAAAAGGAGGAAAATATGAAAAAAATGTAAGGAAAAATAAATTACGGTCAATCCGAGTTCGGCAAGTGGGAGGGAAGGGGGGAGCTTTTAAGAGAAAAAAAAATTTTTTTTTTTTTTTTTTTTTTCACCTAATATAATGAACCTAACTAAGTACTTAGGGTATCATTATTGAAAATTACGATCTAGCCTTATACTATAGGCTAATGAGTAATATAAATCTAACTTAATTTGCTAGGTAAAGTATGTCTAAGAACGTGTCCATTAACACTTTTCTTAATGTCTCTATTAAGGCGAAGACACTTCGTTCATGTGTTCTTTATGAATAGCACTCACTATATTACACTAACACTTCACTAAACTAACTCAAAAGGTTTTGTCCTTTTCAGTCTTCTCACTATGTCCGTGTTGTCAAGGAGCTGGATAGCCTCGACGTTCACATGGTGATGAAGTCTGCGTTCGTGAGCTTCAGCGTTCTTTTTAATTATGTCCGTGACAAGATCTACTTTCAGGTCCCGATGTAGGTCGTCTTTTCTAATGTACCAGGGAGCGTTTACGATCTCCCTGAGTACTTTATTTTGAAACCGTTGTATGATTCTGATATTACTTGGTTTGGTACAGCCCCAAAGCTGACTACCATAAGTCCACAAAGGCATAAGGACTTGTTTATACAGGAGTAATTTGTTTTGTTCTGAAAGTGATGAATGCTTCCCAATTAGCCAGTACATGGCCTTGTAGCGAAGCTCTAGCTCCTTGCGTTTCTTTTTGACATGAGCCTTCCAGCGAAGCTTTGCGTCAAGTGTCATACCCAGATATTTAGCTGTGTTTTCATAAGGTATTACATGATTATTTATGTATACCGGATGATAATTTGGCTTTTTGTTTGTGAAGTCTACATGAATAGATTTAGACTCATTGAGTTTTATTCTCCATTTTTTCGTCCAGACAAAGATGGTATTAACAGCTATCTGAACTTTTTCTACTGCTTCTTCATGAGTATCACCTCTGGCCATTATAGCTGTGTCATCAGCAAATGATCTCTCGATTTCCGACAAAACTACAAGTTCTACGGAAAAAAGTTCAATCGCAAAGTTGTAGGTAATAAAAAGATCTTTCACATAACCTCAAAATTTAGGTGTAAAATTCAAAAAACCAAGTTTTTGGTTTTTCATTTTTATCTACTTCAAAATTTATTTATTTTCTACGAAGTTTGGTAGAAACTTACTTTATTATGTCCCAAATACACTGTAATTTATTTGATTGAAAATATTTATTTTTTCGCCTTATTTTGAATTAATACCAAAAAAACAACCTAATTTTCAATCGAAAAGTCGCCCATCAAAATATCAGCTTTTTTCAAAAACTTGGGGAGCCTTTTGTTCATTGAAATCTCTACTTTCATATGGTGTAAAAAAAATAAACATTACCATAGTAAATGTTCTCAGGAAATGCATACAAACAGTGTGATAATGAGCTTTTACTAAATCAGGCACACTTCTCGAACTACCTGAAATGTTTTTATCGACATCATTTTGCTTTTGAATATGCTGTAAAATATTATACTTAGAACAGATATTTTTTTTTCTTTTGAAATATTACCGAAAAGCCGATACAAGAGAAGATATAGAGTTCGAGTTCGAGTTCTTTCTATCATATAATAGGTGCTATTCCACCTAGTTGTGACATCCTGTACAAGCTGATGCTCAGCTAGATTAAGTTCTTTCTGAATGTTTTTTTAGTTTTTGTTGCGCCGTGCCGGAGTTGTGGAAATGTGAATATGAATAAAATCTTTCTAGCAGTTATCTTCACCGTGTGTGATGCGCTTAACTTAAAGTAAAAATATAAAACTTTTAAACAATATAAAAATTTTAATATTTTTTTGTTTTAATTTGTAACGTATTCGTGCGATGTTTCAACACAACTGAGACGGCACGGAGTGCGCAGGCGATATACGCGGGTGGCGGGCGGTGAGGTAAGGCTCGTTGCCACCGAGCCAGCAGATACTTGTGACCCGTTAGAACCGGTTTACGCATCAAAACTCGTCAAAACATTGAACCGAATAATTCGGCCGAATATTCGGTTCGGTAAGGTTTTAACCGAATAGTATTCGGTATTCGGTTATTCGGTGAAACCACTATTCGGCGCATCTCTAATCTTTATTTTTTTTTTCTCGCGTTCTTCTTCTTCCCGAAAAAGTTGGTAATTGTATCCTGGGTAACTTAGAAAACGATGGTTGACCTTCTACGCTTGTAATTGACATATCACACGGCGGAGCGCCTTGATTCGGTTGCTTACATTTAATTAATAAATCCCGTGAGATATAAATCTTCATATAAATAATATTCTTCATTCAGGAAGTATGTCAATATTCCCTTCTGTTCCCGTGGCATACACCTTAACAAGACTGTTGTGAGCTGCTTAAACGATGCCCAATACTCTTCAATCGTCTGCATTCGCGCTGTGATATAACCTTCCGTTAATCGTTGCTTAGGACACTTCTTTAAATTCGTTTGTGTTTTTTGTAAAGTACTAGTTAAGTCTTCTAATGTACTTAAATATCCACTTTGTTCCATAGTAGGCGGCGACATTTTATATATTCGTAAATAGAAACTCAATCTCCTAATAATTAGTCTTCACAAATAATATTATAAAAACGTAAATATTCAATTCTATAACTAATTTACATCAAAAACTGCAATAAAACAATTAATTTTCGTCATCCAACTTTCACTTTTGGCACTGTTCCTTCATCCATTACCATAAACACATTGCTCAAGAACGCACGACCTACAATAGCACAGTAAGGCATACAGTTATTATATAGGTACAATATAAAATGTCTCTTGTTCGAAATCACTCCCGTCTATTCTTAACTTCACAACACAATGTCCAAGTGTTTTAACTTTTGCACTGCCGAGTCCGGTAAGTACAACATCGTTGTCGTATTTTGGAGTACACAATGATAAATAAACTTCCTCGTTGAATTTTCCCAAAATCACGGCGCTACCACTGTCCATGAGCGCTGTGGTTTCAGTATTGTTCAAAACAATTTTTTTCAAACGTTTTTCTTCACTCTTTGTTATTTCGTCATTGTTTACAATCTTCATAACCTGTTGAGACTTGTCATCTGTCAACTGATTAATCGAAACTTCATTGCAATCATAGTCAATCATTCGTTCATTATTTCTTATGCCGACATTGACCTTGCTTGACCGACAAACATCAGATTGGAACTTGATTTACCGACAAATCTGAACATATTTCTTTTCGTACTTCCGATTTGCTGTGATTGAATTTCGTTCTTATCGCCGCCGCTTGCGCTGACGCCATCTTGTTTATGAATGCTTCTATTTTCAAATCTTGATGCGCCCGTTGTTTTCAGATCACATGCTGATGCTATATGTCCGTATGAGTTACAACGAAAACATTTAGCACCTTTTTCTTTGTTAGGGCAGCTTTATGAAGCATGTCCGTGGTAACCACAATTACGCGTAGTGTGTTTCTTACATTTACACTTGTAGTCTTTTCTTGACGGTCTTGACTGGGACTTATTTTCTTTGTTTTATACTTTACTAACTCATCAATTTTCAGCTTTTCTTGTAACTCCGCGTATGTTTTATTCTCATTTAGCATAATCTTACTGGATTCATCATCAATAATACCGTCAACTATGTACTTTATGGTCACGTAGTCAACTAATTTGCCGCGCTTACCCATCTCCTTCATGATAAGTAGATAATCAATGCAACTTTCATTCGCCTTTTTTGTTCTCGCACTCTTTATTAAAACTGCTGCTGTTTCTCTTATCCTATTTTCTCATTTTTGCGTCTTTTTTTTATAGTTGTCGTCTTATTGGAATTCGCCTTCTTAAGCTGGGTTCAGATTGTTGTGTCGTGATGTGTTGGGGCGCTATGTGTCGTGACGCGTAGTGTTCATACTGGTGTGTTGCAATATGGCACAATTTTACATCATTAATAATTTGTGAGTTGTGCGGTGTATACGTGTAAAATGTTTTTCTTGGAATCATCTGATACTGACAGTGATTTTGACGAAGATATACAATTTCTTACCATCGCAACTCTTCTTAAAAAAAAGAAAAAGAAACGGAGATATTGGGTTCATCCTATAAATGAAGTAAGAGGCAGTAAAGGCGCATTTCACACTCTCGTTCAGGACTTAGAAACTGATGACGAAAGGTTCCATCGATATTTCAGATTAACTAAAATTCAGTTCGAGCAAGTACACTCTTTAATTGAAAGGGATATTAAGAAACAACATACGCAATTTCGCTGTCCTATAGGAACAAAAGAAAGACTTGCTGTGTGTTTGAGGTATGTATTTTTCTCTAAAATGACATAATTTTTTTTTAATTACGAGACACAAGATTAACTTTAACAATTAAAAATATAAATAATTAGTTATTAATCACAGTCACTATAATCAACTGTACTATAATAGGAAGCAAGATTTTCATCAGCCAATGAACTCATTTGTTGTGGTGATGTATGAGATGACGATGTGGATGGCAAGGTTGTAGATGTTGATGCTATTGGATAGTAAACGGTAGAAGATTGATTGTATGACTGAAGAGGTTGGGGTGGGGAAATAGTTTGTTGTGGCGGAATGACTTTGTAGGATGTAATGTTAATTGGAGTTTGCAGGACTTTATCGGTCTGTTGCTTCTCTAAGTGGCGGATTTGTGCTTTGGATACTGCAGAGTGCAAAATTGCAAATCTAGTTTAATTTTAGTTTGTTCAAGGATTGAAAGACTTTTCACCGCTTTGCTCATACTCAAAAAGAACAGATCATTTTCATCCATATCTCTTTCTCGTCTTTCATTTTGCTTTTGAATTCTGAGATCGTTTGATGACTTCATAAGTTCATAAAGCTCCTGCATCCCTGGCTTGACCGAATTCTGACGGGAAGAAGACGAACTCCTGACTGAGCATTGAGACTCGCTCCTATTGTAAGGACTAGCTGTACACCTGTCCGATGTCAATTCAGATGGTGATTGAATTGGTTCAGGTGAAGATGCTAAATTTGTCTTCGTGTTTCTAGATTCCATAAATGTTGATAAAAAATTCATTTGATCTTCATATTTCCAAGGTGTTACTGGCATGGCAGCTTGACCGCTTTTCTTATTTCTTCTACGTTTTAGTGCACTGGCGAAAGAATTACGTAACTTAACCTTTTAGTCATTGTTTCCACCATATGCTGAGTCCATAGCCTTTTCGTAGTAAACTGTTATTTTTCTTGTGTATTTTTTTTGTTTATGTGTTTGATTTTTACTGCGAATAAATTCTTATTCTATTCTATTCTATTCTATTCTACTTAGTCCAATCTTCTTTGCATGTTTCAACTGAAACAATAAATTTTGGCATGTAGGTATATTCTTATATAATTTATTTAATTACAGATTTTTGGCTACAGGAAATTCATTTCGTTCGATGGCGTTCAGTTACCGTATGGGAGTGTCAACAGTAAAAGCAATAGTTGAAGAAGTTTGCGATGCCATCTGGAAGATTATGTCATCTATTGTAATGCCACAACCAATAGAACAAACATGGCAAAACATTGCTATAGGATTTAAAAAGAATTGGCATTTTCCAAATTGTATTGGAGCTTTGGATGGAAAACATATAAATATAACTTGCCCAATAAATGCTGGGTCTACCTTCTACAATTATAAACAAGAGCATTCCATTGTGCTACTTGATCTTGTTGATGCTTATTACAAGTTTATTGGGTAATTCTCACGAAAATCCGAAATTCTTGTCCTTGGAGTTTATGTAAAAATCTAAGAAAGAAATGGATGTTACTAATATTTCTATACAATCCTCATAACTATACCTAACACTTTCACATGAGATTTTCGAGCTGTATAAATAAATAAATAAAAATGCATAACCAAAATGTTCCTAATATCATTCCCTCACTATGTCCCAAGTACCAATTTTATTTACTTTTATTTACCAAAAAAGCACAAAAATCATTCGAATCATATTCAAGTAGGCTGTATTGTATAAACATATTATATATTTATTGGAAAAACCGAAATAAGCGTTATACAGCAAAAAACGAATAAAATAATTAAATATTTATTAATGTCTCACATAAATAAATCATTCCCTCACACTATTACTGGCAGTTGAATTATGAACGCATTTCAAATAAAATACGAACGCTACCATTAGTTTTTGAAAGTTGGCACTAATGTCAATTTATCAAAATGGCGAATTTTTTGTGATTGTGTTCGGATGTGCGCTGCAAAAAGATTTTATTAATTTTATGGCTAAATTAAATTTTTGACCGTCATTTCATCACATTCTAAAAAACCAAAAGGTAAGCACTTTAAGTGATTATAAGTTGCACAGATAAGATGGCTTTTGGGAGTTATTTTCTTAAGTAGAAAAATCATTTCCAAAGTAAGGTTATGTCACGAGTCCATTACGTTTATTCTTTATTTCGTCATTCCCTCACCATCATTCCCTCATTAAAGTTTATGGTGAGGGAATGATGATATATGAGGGAATGATTTTTGGGTGGGCTAACTGGCTCTTTTTATTGTTATCTTTTAATTAACTCTTGAATTTATTGCTGCAATATTGTTGTAGGCTAAAAAATGTCAAGAAAAAAGAAGATAAGCAAAGAAGAAGCTAAATTGAAAAAGCAAGAATATGACCGAAAACGCAGGGAAAAATGAAAGTTGATCCTGTAACACTTGAAGTACTTCGCCAAAAAGAAAGAATTATATTTACGTGAAAATGGCACTGTAAAACCCTACACGTTTTGTTCTCTTTCTGAGAATAATAGACACGATGCAACGGCAGTATGGGCACACTTATTACCAGTTTTTGAGTGGCTTAAAAATCACAATCCAAACATTCACAGAATACTGTACATGCTAAGTGATAGTCCTGTCAACCAATACAAGAACAAGTTCATGTTTCATCTAGTATATCATCATATAAATGATTTGTTTCCGGATGCGACATTTTTTGCGTGGAATTATTCAGAACCTGGCCATGGCAAAGGTGCCCCTGATGGCGTAGGTGGCACATTAAAAAGAACAGCTGATAAGGCAGTGGCTGAAGGCAAGGACATCGTAAATTTGAAATCTCTCAAAGAAATTTTGTTGGCTAGATGTTCTTCAATAAAACTATTCGAAGTTACCACTGCTAATATCGCGAAGATAGAAGACTTAGTCAAACAGTCAACAATCATTGCTGCATTTCGTGGAACCCAAAAAATTCTTCAATTTGTCTTCAGTAATGATGTCTTGGAATTTAGAAGTCTTTCATGTTGTGAATGCGCAGAAAAGTGTAAACATTTTCACATGGGATATTACAAATCTTCAAAACGTTGCATCGAAAAACCATCACAGCCAACCACATCCTTTGAATTAAAATCACGAAACAAATCTTATGATGATGGACATTCGTCAAATGATGTTATTTGTACGCACAGTAATATCACTTACAATATTGGTGATAACGTACTTATCAAATGGGACGAAAATGTTTACCCAGGGGAAATAATATCAGTTTCTGAGGAAGGCGCTTTAGTAAAGTGTATGAAAAGAGGAACTAAATCTTGGAAGTGGCCTAAAATCAAAGATGAACAGTTATATGCCTGGCATGACATTCTGAGGAAGATTGAGCCTCCAAAATTAATCAGTAGGGGTTGTTATTTTATAAAAGACTTAAACTAGTCTAAAAGATCTGATTAAGATTTAATTGTAATTTTAAGACTGAATCGTTTAAGATTACAAATTTTAAAAGTAGGTTACCTACTAAATTAGAAGTTAATTTTTGTTTTGTTGAGTTAATACTAAACGTTCATTTTATGTATGAGACTAAAGTTTAAAATAAGAAGTTTTTCTGTTATAAAAAATGCTGTTAGAAGAATCTTTAAGTTAGCAAAGGTTTTGTTATTAAATTAAGTGCTATAACAAATAAAAATAAGTTTAAATTAGAGTTATGCCAAAGTGCTGCAATAATTTTGTGATTCGCTGAAATTACTCATTGATCTTACTTATTGTTTAAGAACAAAATTTCATTCAATAATTAAAGATTATACTTAAAAAAAAACATTTTATTTGAAAAGCTTCTTGACTTGTCTGTAATAATAATAATCATTCCCTCACCTTGATTGTCATTCCCTCACTTTGATTTTTTTTAATGTCCTCATAACTTTTATAAAACGCGATAATGTTTGGGACCACTACATAATTAAATTCAAGTAACATTAGTACTATCAAATTCACATACAAGAAACATCAAATAATTTAAATATTTTTTGGAATTTTAAGATAGCCGAATTTCGCCATTTCGTGAAAATTACCCTATTATGATAGATGTAGGAGCATATGGTAGGAATAGTGACGGTGGCATTTATGAAAAATCATTAATGGGTCAAAGGTTTGCGCGAAATGAACTAAGTGTTCCACCAAACGAACCGCTGAGCCAGAATAGTGAGCCTTTACCGTATACTATCGTCGCTGATGCAGCATTTCCATTGAAGACATATTTACTAAAACCCTAAGTAAAGCAAAACTAGTAAACAATGATTCAAATAAAATATTTAACTACCGTCTATCACGTGCTCGTCGTACAGCAGAAAATGCATTTGGTATATTAAGAGCAAGATTCAGAGTATTTCAAGGACCTTTGCAAGTACAGCCGTACATGGCAGATAAAATTGTTCTTGCTACTTGTTGCCTACATAATTTTTTAATGTCTCTAAACACGTACGAAGATGATCAAAGCTTCAATTCTACCGAAATCACCAACAATAGTACTAATACTGCTTTATGTAATATTCCCCCTTTATCGAGAAATCCAACACAAGAAGCTGTGTACATAAGAGAAAAATATAATAATTATTTTATGAGTCCAGAGGGTCAAGTACCATGGCAAATGGATAGTATACGGCGAAATATATCTTATATGATGAAATTTCAAAGAACAAATCCGAACTAAATAATTTTTATAATACTTGTCGAAATTTTTTGATTACGAGTGCTAAAGAAATAAAAAAGCGTTATTGCATGAATGACCCCATTTTATCAAAACTCCATGTACTACACCCTACAAATGCTGCATCGTCAAAATTTCGAGAATCTTTTCCTTCAATGTTTCCATTGATTGAGTTACTGCCTAGAATAGTACCGAACGAAAATGTAAGTTTAATTCAAAAAATCGATGATCAGTGGAGAAATCTTCCAGGCAAATTCATTGAATTAGATTTGACTTTGCCAGTTGACAAATTTTGGAGTGAGCTACATGTATGCCCAGATTTTAAGGAGCTATCACAATTGGCTTTAGACACTTTGTGTATTCCCCATTCTAATGCACAATGCGAACGAGTATTCAGTCACGTCAATCTAATGAAAACAAAAATTCGAAATAAATTAATGATAGATACAGTGAATGGAACTTTGTTGGCTGCACAACATGTTAAGGAATCAGGATCATGGTAGGTTGGGGCTTAAAGGTCCGCGGGTAAAAAGGTCCACCATGTCTATCTCAGAAATTATAAGCGCGCGAGCAAAACAAATGACAAGCGTATGAAGGGGGTACGGGAGGGGTACCCACGCGGCCCCGCGCAGTGAGCTTGCGAGCGCCGACGAGAGTGTACGCGGTCCCGGTGCTAAAAATTCACGTAAGTAAATTTTTTCACGTCACTTATTTTTAGTCTGACTGTTGTGCTTATAACATTACAGAACTAAACATTTATTAAAGGTGCAGTTTAACGTATACAGTTTAACGTAAAGCCATTATTTATTGAATTGTCTGTGTGGATTTTTCTCTATAACCTCAAACTTCAATGAACGTATAGTTGGGGTATAAAGGTCCACGCTGGACCTTTAAGCCCCGTGGTGGATCTTTTAACCCTATACAAAATATATCATGTTATGGTATTATTTTCAGAATGCGGAATTACGAAAGAACCACCGATCGAGGTAAAAAGTCCGTCCAGATCATGCAACGTGCGGCTGAGCTAGTCACAAACGAAAATAAATCCATACGTCAAGTTTGTCGTGACTACGAAATTAGTAAAACTTCTCTAATAAGATTTATTGCACGCCTAAAAGAAAATCCAGAAACACCACGATTTGGTTACGGGACTCCCAGACTAGTATTTAACGTTGAACAGGAATCTTCTCTCAGTGAGTATCTGCTTACACTTGCTCAAATCTTTCATGGTTTAGGACCAAAAGATGTTCGTCGCTTCGCATATGAATGTGCCACAAAATATAATCTTCAGATGCCAAACACATGGCATGTAAATAAAATGGCTGGCAAAGATTGGTTACAAGGTTTCTTGTCAAGAAACGACCGTCTCTCCATAAGGAAACCAGAAGCTACCAGTTTGAGTAGGGCAACTTCTTTTAATCGAACGAATGTTGCAGAGTATTTTGATAAATTAGCACAGGTCATGGATCGTCACAGATTTAGAGGGTCTCAAATATGGAATGCCGATGAAACGTGCGTATCAACTGTCTCCAAACCCTCTAAAATTAAAGCGGCTAAAGGGAAACGAAACGTTGGATCAGTCACATCCGCTGAAAGAGGAACCAACGTTACATTACTGGTTGGTGTTTCAGCAACTGGTGGTTCCGTGCCACCATTGTTTGTGTTTCCCAGGAAGAAATATCAGGATCATTTTGTGCGAGATGGGCCTGCAGAATGCATAGGTGCAGGAAATGCAAGCGGTTGGATGACTGATGTGGAGTTCTTGCAATTTATGAAACATTTCATTAGCTATGTAAAACCAAGTAAAGATT
>CAJQZM010028535.1:0-10167 GCA_907164665.1 Colias nastes | reverse complement strand
CATTAATAATAACTTTTTTAAAAATAGAACGTGAAATATCCGAAAATAGCTGTGTTTTACCTGAAAATAAAACACATATTAAATACTTACCTATATTTGAAGCTTACTTATTGAGAAGGTACCTAGCTTTTTCCGCCTATTTTCCCTCTCTTTCTCGTTGTATATATGCTATCTCTCTCGCACACGGCACACCTCCCACCAGGTGGCGCGGCCGGCGCACGATAATGTGCAGGCGCTTGATCTTCTTCATTGAGTCGAAATCCTCAACAGGTGGACGTTAAGTGTAAGCTTCAAATATAGGTAAGTATTTAATATGTGTTTTATTTTCAGGTAAAACACAGCTATTAAACACTTGACCGTAATTTGAAGCTTACTTATTGAGACCCGTTTGTTACCCACCTGGTGTACAATATATGGACGCCAATGTGAATTTGAATAGGTACATAAGTATTTACTTATTTCTATATTTGAAAGAGTAAGGTGTGCAGATAGTATACCAATAAATCACACAAATTTTTATATTATTTATATTAACAATCCCAGATGAAAAGTTAATCAAATAAGAACCAAAAAGTTAATCATAATGATTAAAAGTATTAGAACTTATGAGATTGGTTCAAGCGTACCTTAGTTAACCTTTTGGGCTTGAAAAGTTAAAGTTACTACAATTTCCACTATCTTTAGCGTAAATCTGCGAAAGAGCAAGTAACGACTTTTAATTACGCATTTAGATGTTACTTACAAAATTAAGCAACAGCTCATCACCGACGAGGCAAGAATACCTCAAACTCAAACCTTTATTTATTCAATTAGACTTCTGTAGAAGCACATTGAATCATCATAACATAGATTTACCAGCTGTCTCAACTCACACAGTTTTAACCCAACCTGCTACTAGCGGACAAGAAGAGACCTTGGTCTTTACTTTTAGGGTCAGAAATAAATTCAAAAGGTCATTCCTTGGATAAGGTAATAAAATAAACCAGGTAAACGGTTTAAAATTATATTACATATATGTAACATCCAACCAAAGCGTGCGGTGTCTATTAATGTTTAGAGCCAACGCCACCGATAATAATCTAAACATGGCTGGTACTTTCAGTGCAATGCATTAATTATTTATTTAAAACTGATAGGTTATAAACTCTGTACTGGAAACAAATATAATGAACTCAAGAAGTTAGAGACTAAAATGATAAGAGCTTATCTGTGTCCCAAACCTGCAATTACTACAGCTAAGTACGTTAAGTTTTAATCAAATTAATTTTAAGATATAATTATGATTTACATCAGAACTTATATACCGAAAGTCTCGGGACTACATAACGTGACTTATTTATAATAATAGTGTTTGTGCATAACACTAGGCCATCAACAGCTATATGAACGTCAGATAGGAAATGAGCCCAAATTTATCCAGTAAGTAACAAAGGTTTTAACTATACTTATTCTAATTCAACCAACTTCTACTAGCTACTCCGTATGTCTTTTGGGTAGACGGAGGCAAATAGGATTTTTCTTCCGACTATAACATTTGATATTTGGAAAATGTACTCCACATTTTCATACCTTCAGAGTCAGATTCTAGTGGTGCAGCACTAAACACTGTCTATTAGGTGGATGGTAATGCTGACCGAGCCTTCAGTTCTGCTTTCCAGAATACCTTCGCCCTTCTCGGTGCTACTACTACTGAAATAGCGGTACTCTTACACGTCGTTCAGGCTTCGAACTGACTAGGATTTCTCATATTATCGTTACAACCCTCGCTCGCTCTAACGAGAACAAATTATTGCTAAGGAATTCTGCTGCAGGACAATGGCAAGAGATTATTATGCATTATTATGTTCAGGAATATGGTGGGTTCTGAATACTATCGTCGTCTGAAGGTATCTCCTTTCGATTAACTGCATTGCAGATCTGATCCCATTTTTGTTCCGTAGGAATGCTACGACTGTCTAAACGTTAAACTGGACAAAGAAAGTTGCCCTGAATATGGTCGGTTGTTCCAACATTCCTAATATGGCTAGCTTAACTTAGTTACCCCTTGATTGTAACTGCTACCAATGGAGGCACTGCTCGTGGGTTGTCCACAGTTGTGCGAGTGCAAAAATGAAGAACTGAACTCGTGGGGAGCTATGTCGAATGAATCTGTTTTAAGATTATGAAAGGACAGTTGCTTGTGGATGCAAAGACAGGACGTTACTTTAGTCATCTGTAACCACCACGAGAGGCAGCCACGGACAGTGATATAGTAAGAACTAAACTAGCAAAGTTTAGTTGGCTTACCAGACTTTGTCATGTTTTAAATGCAGTACATATCATCTGTATAGCATTGCATTTATGACCATTGATAAACTTAATTCAACCGCAACCACGAGAAGCAGGCACGGATATCGATATAGCAAGAACTAAACCAGCAAGGTTTAGTTCGCTTATCTTTGTAATGTTTCAAAAGCCGTATAGTCTGTATTGCATTGCATTTATTGCCCCCCCCCCCCCTTCAAATCAAAGAAATGAGAAGTCATCTGGCAGAGCTTTCTCGTGAAGGGTAGGGGTTCCAAGTAATATCTAATAATACGAGGCTTTTGTTTGGAAGGATTGACCTTCCGTTATTAATTATCCTCTATCCTAAGTAACTCAATAGTCAGAATTCACAGCACTCGTTGAGTACTTAAACGTTTTACGTTAAAAGTTGTATATAAGTTTATTATATAATATAATAATCCTGGTGGGATGACAAGAAACTTGTCTAAGCAAATGATTATCCTAATCCCTCAGCGATTTATTGTTTGAGCCCTGAAGAAAAGCTCATGGGTGCCATAATGAGGCCAAATGGGTTGATAAACGAGTCGAATAAATTGCCTACAAGACCGGGCAACTAAAGTAGGCCTATGAGAGGTCAACTATACATAACCAATCGTAATTTGTTACATTCAATCGCTTTGCGATTAAAAAATCTCTTCAGGTGTTTATGTGAAAATTGGTCGGCTAGTGCCATGGAATTACGATACCAAATATACCGTTGACACAAGGCTTGGTGACAATCCTCGAAACCACCGCCACAAATCATCTGCGAGATGATATTTGATCCGACTCGCCTCCCTTTGTTGTGAATAGGCTCTGCATTGGTAAATACAATTTGTTTTGATAAACCAATGGTGGTTTCCTGATTAAATAAGCGTAAGCTAACCTTTTAGGATACAAAGTATTCATTTCATGCGCCCATTATTTAACGTCTCTTACATAGAAATCTAAATAACAAGGCACTAGAAGTCGTAAGCGCGCGTGACATTGTCGCCGCTCAGGTGGTTACCATACCACAAGTCAGTTCGTCGCTTGTTCAGTTGTTCCTGATACGTGCGTGAGTAAACATGGTGTGTTGCAGCATTTCCCAGTGCGGAAATTCTTCCATAAATTGTAATTATACTAATAAAGGAATAACATTTCACCGGCAAGCATTTTTGTTTATAAATATTGCCGTTTTTCCTTAAAATTAAACAATATTTACAAGTAATACGAATGACACAGTCAACCGTTCCTCTCATCACGTTTAGCTATACATTGCCTTTTACTATTGTCAACATCTGGCAGTTCGGTTGTTATAACTGCCAGATGTTATCAAATGACAATTACAAGAAGCAATGTACTGCATTGTAAACGATAAAGAGTAAATAGTCGCAAGCTAGTGATGTCATGTGTTAAATTTTTTTTGCGTAATACGATGTTAAAATATTATAATTTATAATTAGTAGTTAACTAGGTTTTTATTTATTTCAATATAAGTCTTATGACGACTGATGGAATAATTGGATTATATTTTAATTTGAATTTTATTTTATTTTTATAACTGATATATAACTTTTTTAACTAAGTACATCGATACAATCATTTTCGGACAATTTTACTGTAGATACAGAATCACATTAATTAAAAAATATACAATAATGCCATAATGTAAAGGACATTCTTCGTTTAGGTTGACAAAACTATTTTATATTAACTAATATTTTTTGTAGATTTCCACAATGTCCTGACATTAAGGACAAATGGATATCCGCGACTGGGAAAAAAAGACGTGTGGCACTCGGGGACTGCCGCGGTAAAGCTATTGCATGCTATGCCTTCAAGCCACACCTCCTTCACTCCGTGCCCGTCGGAGTGGGGAGCGTGAGGTTTTTTCGTTACGGAATTTCTGGATTCGGTCCCCGCGCTCAAGGCCCGCGATAGAAGCTATGCAATAGCTTAAAAAAATTCTTAATTTAATCGGTGTACATACATAAAAAAAACATACCGGCCGAATTGATAACCTCCTCCTTTTTTTTTGAAGTCGGTTAAAACTTTTAAATCTCTTTATAAACTACTTTCGTTGTGCTCTTGTTCTATCTCTTCACGCCGTACTCCAGCAACACTCTCTCTCTTACCTACTCTAACTTTCTTATTGATTTTGGATTTTTTGTTGTATGTGTATTCGGGACATACTACTAATATTATAAATGCGAAAGTTTGTGAGTCTCTGTTATAGTGTAAAAGGGCTCTATGGGCTCTATGGGTTATAGTGTAAAAGGGCTCGCAGTACATTTCAGATCTTTAAATTTATACTTTCAGCAGGAAATGCTATCATGTGGATCGATTTTTGTTATGGCATAATTGTTATAACTCTTATAGTTTTGGTGGTCTGGCGCGGTTCTGCATCAGGTGTTCGAGATTTTCAAATTTATATTCTCAGTTTCTAAACCCCCTCCATTTTTTTAAATATATTATACAATGTACAGACACTGTTTTATTATTTGTATATGTAGATATATAAATATTTAAGTACATAACATATTTTTATTTCTTATATATCTACAGTCTGCCGTGGGCTCACGAGATGAGCCTATCACTGTATTAAAATCAACAACTATATATTTCTTATTTGTTAACTATCACTTAACTATCGATAACAAGGCTGGTGATGTCTTACATCACTAAAGCGTTGAATGAACGTTAATGAAATTTCAACCTTATTTCTATGCGTTGAGGTTCAAAGTTATATCTATCAAAAATTAACGCCCTCTGTTGTCGAATAGCCGAATTTTTTCGTATTTGAAGTTTCTAAGCAAAAGGAAACAAAACATCTCACGTACCCTAGGGATGTTATACTAAAATAAACCGTATAGTTGTGAGTTAGGGTACATATTAAAATGCGAAATTTATTATTTAAGTTAGTTTTCATTAAAATGAAGCTGTCCAATAAAAGGCATAGTTTACTTGTGTGAACTGTCTAGTTATCGGTTTAAATGTGTGGGTTTTGGCGACAGTGGTTTTCATACTAATTATGACATTATAGCACTTCTATGTGTCTTGTTATTTAGATTTCTATGGTCTCTTACCTATTTTATTGTATTTATAAGGTTATATTACTATACTTATATTGTATAGATGGCCCACTGTGAAATAGATTTCAAAACCTTTTTCTACCTACCTTAGAAGAGTGAAGATCCGTTACCGTCATCTCTAAAACTTTCGTGGGTCCTCGTTGACGAAAGCAAATATCTATGATCATTTTAATGATCAATCCTTTGCATATTTGCACCAACCGCAATCAAAGCCCCGCGAGGGCCGATATACATATGCACCATTTCCCCGTGAGGGACGGTCGTAATCAAAGCCCCGCGAGGGCTGATATATATTTCCACCATTTCTCCTTGAGGGACGGTTGTAATCGAAGCCCCGCGAGGGCTGATATATATTTGCACCTATATCCCTGCGAGCGACGGCTGCGCGAGGGATGTTTGTAATTTGAAAAAAGTAGGGCCTGCCAAAAAAATGCTTAATAGTCACCCTGCGAGGGTGGGTTTAACCTGGCTAACGAACCTAACCTGCGAGGAGTAGCGGTTAAACCTAGCGGCCACATTTATGTAATCTGCTTCGAGCAAGATTTAAGGTGCTAATATAAAATTAGAAGTTAATAATCATTTAAAATAATAATATAGCAATTAACAAGGTACTTTAACTTATTTTCCAATGCTAGCAACAGCTGTCCAGGATGAAATAAGAATTGATTTGACAATGGTAATTAATTGTTATGTATATATAAAAAGAAGCCTTTAACTATTTAATACAGTCAAAATTCAAATCATTTACACCAAATTTTTAAAATGAACTTCGATTCATATTTATTTTAGTTCATACAATCGATGTCACATTCAGTTGCTTTATATCCGTTAACATTCCTTACGAACGCAGCCATACCATCGTAGGACGGTTTTATTGCACAAAATAATCTCCGCTCACCCGCAATTTTTTACTTTTTGTCAAGGTGTACAAGTTTATAATATTATTCTAAAACGTTAGAATAAGTGAATAGTAAATCCTTTGAAATGTCTCTAAATTCAATTTCTAATTAAGGTATCTCGATAACTATACGATAACGTCCCTTTCCAAACTAGAGAATTTAAATGTAAAATTTTGGCACTTACTCGTTGTAACCAAAAAGTTGCATCATTTGAAACATAGGAAACGTAATATAAATAAAAGTAATTTTCAAACCAAAATTGCCGTGTGTAATACCTATGTCTATTTTCGCATAAATACGGATCAGATTAATACTCATAAAAGGACACGTATAGACTACGGATACTTTTGAATGTGTGGTACGTTCATGGTACCTACTGAACATGTGCGTATTCCATCATTATTCAGATGAGCGGCTAACTCCCGGACGATTTATAACATATCACGACATGTTCGGACACGTCGTGATTCGTGCAATTACGCTAACATCAATTTGTTCCTGTTATAATACCTAAGGTATGTTGGGGTAAGGTCGGACGGTTTTCGTGTGTGTTTTTGTGGTGCCTCTAAATATTTTTTTCCTCATTTCCTATAAAAGATATTCAAATATTATTGATCTTCCTTTGCTAAGGATAAAAATTACTGTCTATCAGTATTTTTGTAGTTCCTTTTACATAAGCGGTTGCCAAGTTACATCTCGTGAAAGTTGGGTATGCTAACCCAAAAACCCAGGTAAAGACCGGACCATAGCGGGGTAAGTTCGGACTACTTTCTAAAAGCTACTCTGTGGCTTAGAACTTAAAGTTTTCAGTAGAGAAACATCCGTTTTTTCCCGTATTTTTGAATACATTAAATCATTTAAAAAAAAAACGTATTGTTTCGGTATATCAGTCACAATTTTAATTTTTAAATAAAAATAGTCCGATCTTTCCCTGCATAACGACAAACAAAGAAATTGTGGTTGTCATACTTTGCATGCAAACTAGCTTGTATGAAATTATTTCTTTGCTTTTTAGCTTTGCGGTTTGTAAGTCTTGATGAGAGTATGAAGCACGCGAGGTTTTTCTCTCGTACTTTGGAGGCATTTTGAATCTGAAAAAAGGAAGTATTATGTCAGTTTAAATAAAAAAATGTAAGTACTCTGTAAAGTCGATTTACAGATGATAAGTTATAAGGTCATAAGAAAACAATGATGAACATCACAAGCCGAACACGCTCTCGCTTGCACGCTCGGCTCAGGCGGAACGTGTCATCCGAAATGTAAATCTCATCGAGACCCATAACTTCCTCTAAGGAACTGATAGTCTAGCATGAATACTTAGTTTCCGAGATAAACAAGTTTTAAGTCTGACAGCTGTCATCTTAAATGTGGATCTCTTCAAGACCTACAATTTCCTGTAGGAAACTGACAATCTAGCATGCATAGCTTCCGAGATAAATGAGTTTTTAGTTTGACAGCTGTCATCTGAAATGAAGATCTCTTCAAGATCTACAACAAAAGGCGAATCAACTTACACAAAGACTGAACATGTCTATTCAAGTAATTTGAATGAAATACTTACTTACCTACTAAGTACTTATCAGCAGCTAGTCCTACTATGTAAGCTAACCTCAAACAGTTTGACAATCACTGACATTTTTACGACAGGGAAAGATCGGATTATATTAATCCGATCTTCGACCACACGGGGCAAGACCGGATCTCAACTTACAGCCATCTTTCGATTGTATTTGTCAGTTTAAACTAACATTTACATGTTAAAAAATGATTTCACACTCAAAATATTAGAGAAAACAATCAATACTCACCATAAAATTGAAAAAACGTAGCCTGGGGGAAGGCCGGATCTTCAATGTCAATACGAAAATACCGAGTTTTTTTTTTTGTCGATAACACACGTATTTTCCATCACAGCGATAACCGCAGACTGAAGGGAGGGGCAGAAAAGAATGGAGTCTTATATTATATTGCCAGAATAAAAAAATATTGCCGCGTTTGGGAGTTTTTTGAATTATCTGATCTTACCCCGATCCGACCTTACCCCAACATACCTTATATAATTTGTTCTTTGAGCTGACTCATCTCGTTCGATAATTTTTAGTAATAAACTATACTCCGAACCGTTCCTAGTGATAACGACAATGTAATAAGGTCGTAGCAATGGATTGCATGCCTGTTAAGCTTTGAGTTGGCTCATAGGATTAGCCTTGGATTTATCCATACCTACTATTAATAATATTCACTTGTAACCTTGTAATAAAAACACATTAAAAATGAAATAAAATAAAAATATCTATATAAAAGAGAGGGTATTTGATATATTTAGTCAATATCAAAAAATCACAAAAGTAATATTAACGATTCGAGTAAAGCCGAACGGTAAATCCGTTAAAATAGGTAGCTTTACTCACAGTATTAGAAATTCAAATATTCATTAGTATATATTGCATTATAAAATATTTCAAAAGAAAAGTTACTATTTCACGTAAAATGTAACGGTTGTATCGTTAATTTTAAATATCTTTATACATGCTATTAAGTATTTAAAGCATATTGAAAAATAAACTATTGCTGAAGGATTCACTAAAAGACCTCAGCATTTTAAATAAAGTCCAACGGATATACCGTTGATTTAAAAGATTTTTGCTCATTTTTAAGTATAAAATATCATTACAATAGATGTAAAAATAACTCACTGTACCGATCCGACGGGATACACTTTTTCACACTTTTAGCACTTGCAATATGCAATACTTAATACTTAATAGCACCAAGGTTGTAGTCTTGTAGACAACCTTCTCGCGGCGGAAGCTAGACGCCAATGAAGAAGATCAAGCGCCTGCACATTATCGTGCGCCGGCCGCGCCACCTGGTGGGAGGTGTGCCGTGTGCGAGAGAGATAGCATATATACAACGAGAAAGAGAGGGAAAATAGGCGGAAAAAGCTAGGTACCTTCTCAATAAGTAAGCTTCAAATTACGGTCAAGTGTTTAATTTTACATTAAACACTCTCCTACATTTAGTATGAAATAGTAGAACGGTTTTAGTTTACTGATCAACTGACTTATTTCATCGTTGGTTAAAATTCTGAGTGTTCCAGAATCCACTCTTCCATCTAGACAACGCAATATATCAAATTACTTTAAGTATGAATAAGGTAATATTATGAACATTAATACATCGACTGTTCTGACAAAGAATAGTTTGGTACTGTGTTCTGGGGTGCAAAGAATAAATAAAACTATCTAGCTTCTAACTATCTACTTATGTAGTTTGATAAGGTACTTACCACGAAATTGGGTTACATACTCCTGCAACCCCCACCTCTTAAGGAGATCACTGGTTAATTCTGTGCCTCCAGTGAATAAGGGAGTAAGACGAGTTATTCCCTTTGGTTTTTATTGCACCATTGGATTCAGCTCGTCAAAATACACAACATATTATCAAAAGGTCATATCTCTAGCTGCATCCTAACCCATTTTTTCGAATGACCCAAACGGTATAAGTAGGGTGTGATTAACGGTATAAGTTACCTTATCCATCATTTTAGGCAATCGCAAAGGAACTATTCGTCTCAAGTCAAAATAACCCACGAACACAAAGACGTATGTGTAGTTATACTTTTTGAATAAAGACATAATTCATTATGCTCCATCCGTGCTAACACAATTTTAGTATAAACGCATTTGTGTCATTTTTCTAACATGAGCTTATAGGAACAACTCTTTTAGTGTCATTGGTTCAAGTGACGACATGAGACAGTTTCGCATTAATGCCGTGTTTCTATTGGTCTATTTGAATACACGGAAACGACACACACTATTCCTTATTATTTTTCAATCGTTTTTTTCAATAAATCTGCAACAACAAATCTTTATATTTTTAAAAAA
>CAJQZM010028533.1:0-11683 GCA_907164665.1 Colias nastes | reverse complement strand
CCTTGAGCTGACGTACGTCGGGGATGGACCGTGAATAAGACGCTTTACAAACAAAATATTTTCAGTTAGTTAATGTTACCAATTATAATAAATCATATTTAACACTTTTCATGTAAATTAATAAAATGTTTTTAATATTTATTTAGTCAGAAACAGTATTTTTTTATGTAAAATATTTTCCTGAATTATATTTCTATATGATACTGAAATAAAAATCTGAGATAATTGTTCTAATTCATAGGTTTTCATTTGTCTTATTTTACAGTTTACTACTTTGATTTCATTATGACAACACTGAGGAGCTTTCAGAAGATGTTGCAAGTTTATTAATTTGATACCATATGAAACGATTTAAATCGCAAAATCATTTAATGGCATTTGAAAAAAGGTAAGCTTCGCATTCGATCCAATAAAATAAAAAAATGCTTCAAGAATACCTGCCATTTATTTAAATATCTATAAACAATTTGCAATAACTTCGGAAAGTGCGATGCCATCTTTTGGGGATTTAATAAAAACTGATTAAAATACGTTTTTACTCGCCAAAGTATAGATGGCGTCGCTTTCTTTAATAAATGTCAGTTTGTTCTAAGTGTCCCCCCCCTGGTTCAGTGCTTTTAAACGAGTAACGACTAGGTACGAGATAGCATTCTGAAAGGGCAATTTATTCCAGAAAAGGTTTAGTAGTCTAGGGCACAGGTCTAGAGGTATTCAGCTACCGCGATATCGGGTAAGTTATTTTTGTTTTAATGATAATTAACTGCAGTGATACAAATTTGTAATACGTAATTGATATTAATTTTAGAAAGGTACACCAATGCATATATTGTTAATAAATAAAATATATTACCTATAATAGATTTTTATGCAAAATTGTTTGTTCAATAAATTGATTAATCTGTTACTTACCTTCAAAAACGTAATTTTTAACAAATGCTTCTTTTAAAAAAATGCGTACCTACCTACTTAATTATAATTTTTTACATGTGAAAAATAGGTCTGTGTATTTAACTATTTGAATTAAATAGGCCTGGTGTCATCCTGGTGTAATTTCTGGGTACCTATGTATTAATTAATCATTACAAAAGTTAATTTGACATGTTTAACTATATCTCATGGTTGTTCATACCTACTTACCTACTTATATAATTTTTTTTTTATAAGTACTGTTTGAGTACCTTCTTGGTACAGTGGTTGACGCGTGATTTTAGAACCGAGGGGTCCTGGGTTCGATTCCCGGTGGAGACGAAGAAAAAAAAATTAGGATACAGAAGGCTGATCACCTACTTGTCCCTAAAGAAAATCGATCAGTGAAACATGTATAATGCATCTGCCCCTTACCCCACTACGGGCACACGGGACTTCACACTTTTAGTAAAAGCTATTTTGAATAAAATACAATATTTTTAATCCTATAAAATAAAGACATGTAGGTACATAACAATGAATTAAATATTATTGATACATACTTTACCTACCAATAGTTTTATTATAAAATTTCCCTTACTTAATTAGTTTTTTTAATTAGGACTGTTTATACAAGCTTGTTATGAATAATATTTGACAATTAATTAATGAGATTCATTTTTGTTAATTTGTTAATTGCCTACATTGTACTAGTCAGCGGATATTGTTTATAAACACTTAAAGTTCTAGGTATCTGACAGTAAGCTTTTATCATTCGTAGAATACTTTGTGGTGGCAAGTGTAGTAGTTAACTGAATATTATTTCTTCACTAAACCGGAATCCTACTGTAAGCAACAGTTAAGATTTTTTTTTTTATTTGCATAATGTTAAGATTCCTACAGTTAATTTATCAGTCATTACATATTCCTATTATATGGATTCTAGTGAAAACTTATTTAAGGCTTAAATGATAAAGAAAAAAATAAATATAAAAGGATAATTTACTGAACAATGAATACTATTAAATTATGAAATGTAAAGCAAGATTTTCCTATTGGATATTGAGATAATATAATATTTTTGTTTAATAAATTAATTGTTTTAGGAATTGTGAAGTTTAGTGATGTAAAAATTATTATGTTCAACAGGTGAAAACAAAAGCAACAAGCATAAACAGTTAAAAATGGCACCAAATTTCAGCAAAAATGCAATTCTAACAGGAATTCTGGATTATTACTGTTTAGTTTGTGAATATCACTTCCAAAGTGAGGATGATATAGTATTACATATAGCGAAATTAACTCATAAGGAAAATTTGGAAAATACATGTTATGATATTGAAGATGAACGTATAAGAAAGGTGAGATTAATTTATTTAGTTTATCAGGTTTTTTCATACATAATTAATGTCAGTTATTAAGATTATTACCTAGGATTTAAATGTAACTTCCTGCTTATTAATGAAACTGTAATTGTTGAGATAATTATATTACCAAATGAAATGAAATTGACCCTCAGAGTTAAAAAATTTTTTGAAGTTGACTTCAAAAACTTTTTTAGCTAGTCTGAAGTTTGACGGTTGACCACAATAAAAATGAAAATAAAAAATTTTAGTGTCGCGTGGGGCGATATACATACCTATATTCAAATTCAAATTATATTTATTTGCAAGAATGTAGTTACAAATTATAGATGTTTAAATTACAATATTATAGGTAGGTACCTCATTCAATTTCATAGAAAGAATATTTTGATTTTTGCGTCGCGTCGTTACGCTGCGGCGCAGCGCCTTTTGCGGTCGGACCTCTAATTGCTGAACATATTTTTATGAAATTGTGTTACTTACCATTTTTCATCCTCTACTATAGAGGTGAAATAAAGTTGGAAATTCGCATGGTTAATCAAATATGAAACCTTTCTTTCTAAAATTTTTTGAGTAACTAGGTACCTATCTAACTATTTAGTTTTCGCTATTAATTTTCACAAGATGTGGTACCTAGTCTATCGCTTTTATAATTATTTTTCGTTGATGTTCCTTTAGCTGGTAGCATAAATCGCAATCGACAATAGCAGATTAGTAAAATAATAACTTTCTGCCTACATGAGAAAAGCGCGTTCAACTAACATACCTACAAATTAAATATTACTTTTAAATTTTTATTGGCCTATGATTCAACTGAATACTGTTCAAAATTGGTTCATCATTTGGACCAAGCAATTTTTTTATCATTATTAAGTACCTATGATTCTTAATACAATAACTCTTTACAGATAAAGCAATGGTACTTTTGCGAGTTTTGCAACGATTTAATAAAAACAAAGGCCAAAATACGATTGCATATCGCTGAAGATTTACACTTGATTAACAAGTTTCGTCAGTCTTTGTTACGATGTGATTATGGCATCCTTGCGTATGGTGTTATAGCCATCAGCAATAGTGCCTGGAGTGGTTTATGTGGAGGTACATGTCTAATCTGCAACTGCGAATATACAGATGAAAAACAACACATAGACGAATCTATGCATAGCATCAATTTAATCAAAAATAACATTAAATGCGATGCTCAAGATAATATCTACCGTTTAGTAAGCTTATTATTTTTTTACGTTCATTTTTTTTTACATTTCGTTGCTTACATATAACATAATCGCCAATGTTTTTTTTTTTCAGATTGATGCAACTTCTTTTCAATGTTTGACTTGCAATTCTCTGGAATCAATTACAACTATAAATTCTCATTTTACGCATGATTCTCATAAAAAAATATCCGCAAATTGTAGACAGACAGCTAAATCCCTTAAAACTATGGCAATTACTAAAATGTTACCTGCAAATACTGAATTGAATACAAATAATTCAACAGAAAACATTGATTTGAATGCAAATGGTTCAACAACAAACATTGAATTAAATGCAAAGGGTTCAATAGATAACATCGAATTGAATGAAAATAATTCAGCAGAAAACGATGAATTGTATGCAAAGGATTCAACAGAAAATATTGAATTGAATGAAAAGGACTCAAATGTTGACTCTAAGATGAATGATAAAGACATATCCGACGATCGTTCTAACATCTTGGATTCGTTAGAGTTTTTACAGAATAACAGTATCAATATTAACTTTGAAACAGATAGCGTTATGTGCAAGAAATGCTCAAAATCAATTGACTTTAATTTAAAATGCATTCAAATGCACATTAATGAGCACAAATCCACCAGTAGTGCAGACACGATACAGAAAGAATGTGGAAGGTTGTCAAAAGCCGAAAAACCAGCAGAAAACACAAGTTCCGTAACTCTTAAACAGAAAAAAACGGAAAACTCACCTAGTCAAGATGACTTGGAAAAATTTGCAAAAGATAATAAACTGAAATATAAGCCTGGAGGTAAAGACGTATTCTGTGAACAATGCAGAACTAGAGTGCCACTCACTCTAAACAACATGAGGGAGCATATAAATGGTAATGCACATAAGTCGCGGAATGAATCCATAAAGAAAATGAAAAACACAAAAGTGGAAACTGTCGTAATAACTGATTTCATCAAAGATATGACTACAGTTGAAACAGACCTCAACTTGGAATTCATTATTAATGGAGAATTTTGCATAACAATAAGTAGCATGTTATTAATTAAAAGTTGTGAAAATTCCTACTCATATCAATGTTTAATATGTGATGAAATTCTAAATGCGTCAAGCCGTTTCGTGAACGTACATTTTTTAACAGATCACTCAAAGAATCACGCACTTATTTTGGACAATATACCTGTGGTGAGAAGTATACCTTCAGAGTTTATTCGAGTGTTAGAGGTAATGTTCATTTTTTATTTTAAAAATATGAAATATAAAAAAATTTCTATATTCAACAGAAATCATAGCTGTCTGTTGAAATAATTTTCAAAATTCAGGAGTAACAAAAAAACTTGATTAAATTTAAACATGTGTCTCAAATTTTTCTATGAATCTAGAGATATAGACTAATAAGATACTAGATATATTTTGTTCAATTATATTTCAGGCACGAAATTGTTACCACTGCGGTTATTGCAATGATGTTTATTCTCGGGACAAGTTGGATGAACACTTACAATCGAATGGACACAAAGAACACAAAAATTACGCTAAGTACCGTTTGGAGCAGCACCTACCAGATATTATACTGAACCAAAGGAGACAAGTGCAAGAAAGATTTTTCTTGAATGTCCTTTTTAAACATATGATTCATGATATTATGTCTAATCAGCATTAGGACTGTACAATTATATTCAGACTGTTTTTGAAAAATTTTCTTCAATTTTTTTTTTTGTTTTATATAAGTATATAAAAATATAATTTCAAAACAATTGTGTAAGTAACTCTTGGTATAATTTTTCTAATGTTTTTTTACTTCTCTGCTTACATTTTGTTTTATTTTGTTCGTGTAACTTTTTTTTTATTTTTCAAGTAAGTAAGTATTATTAGTTTTAGTTTTCCATTATTCTTAAGGTGACTTTTTTGATTTATCGATTTCGCTCAAAGTTATATTATTTCGTTATTATAATTTCTTAAAAAATGTTTACAATTTTATTTTATTTACTGTTAAGTATAATTTTTTATTTAGTTTTCCGTTACTCTTAACCTTAATTATATAGCATATTTTAGACGACTTGATTTTTATTATTGATGTATATATTGAAGTCAAAACCCTTAACCAGTCAAAAACCTTATTGACCGGTAGGTAGGTTCGTGTTTTTTTTAACTACACAAAAATAGGAGCCCCGCGGGGCTCCGTCGCTCCGTCGCCTACACGAACTTAACCTAACCCACACCCTTATATGTTACCTATTAGTCAATAACCTTATTGACTAATTTTATCGGTCAATAAGGTTTTTGACTGGTTAAGGGTTTGGTAAGGTTTGACTGTAGCATATATTAATGCGAACTTTATTAAACTATAAGATTTATTTTGATTTGATACTTGATAACTTAATAAAAGGTTGATAACTAAATTTTAAGAATTTTAAATTACACAAATAAATGTTTTGATTAAATATCTTATACCATACTTAATGCTTTTTATTTATTCTACCTAAAGTCACAGAATAATAACTACATAGTAGCATGCTAGTTTAAATTGTAATTAAGTACGTTAAGTTCGTAGTACCTATTTACTATAAATTCTTAATGTAATAAAAGTTTATTATCAGACTTAAAATTGAGGAGTTGGTCCTATTTTAGTGTAGGTATATGTATTTTTTCAATCGATGTTGCTAAAACAAAAGCGGAGAACCGCTGGATACTAATATAAAAATAAAGCCCAATTGAGAACAATTGGGCTTTATTTTTATATCATATTATATATATATTTATATCAGTACCGGTGACCTTTTTTGTAGAAAAGGATTATTTTTTATGTATAGTCGGATGGTTCATGGTACTTACATAGGTTTTACTGTGCATTATTTCACTACGTTGCACTTACTGACGCTCTCGTCTTCATTCATGTAGTCTTATTAGTTTCTTGTAGAATATACCTATAGGTACAAAGTATTTGTATGATTTTACAATGCACTTTCTGCCACGAATTTGTAAAATGCAACATTTGGCGGGTCTAATTTCTAAACCTATCACGTGATATTACCAGTAACGCTATATGAACGCCCTTACCGAGTCTCAATAGATGTCGCTACATGCTTGTCTATACTCTATATAGAAATCCAATTGTATCGGCGCCACGGTCGACAACAATAAATAATATTGTTTGTTTACGTCCACAACCTCTATGGGCAGATTGTTCAACTCGTTCGAGTTGAAAGCGCGTTTCGTGTGGATTCAATTATTTCCCGCCATTTTATGACATTGTGTGATATCTGTCAAAATATCTGTGGTTATTGTTTGTGCCTTGGTTTGTGCACTATCTAATTTGAATTTAGAACTTTATTGATACGAGCGAATTTAATAATTGTGATTGGTAAGTAGGTGCCTTGCTTTATTTTCAATTTTTTACGATTACTTAATAATACAAGTTAAAATCTTATTTTCCTGTATAAAATTGGGCAGTTAGATAGGTCTACTATAATTAATTTAGTTGATTAACTTCGAAAAGTTTACTAGAAGTAATTCAAACTACGACATGAACCAAATTAGGTATTTAACAAAAAAAATAGACACATTTCCAACTTTGTACTAGGTACTTAGGAAGGTACTTATTTATATACATTTTTATCTATTGAAATTAGGACAATAAAAAGAAGTGCAGTGACTTTGCTTTTGCTATTTATTTTTCTCTATGCCTATAAATTTTTCTAAGAACAATGTGTAAAAATGTTATAAAAATTATGTTTAGGTATTCTCGTTGGGAAGTAAAAACTAGCAGCTTACCTTGCTGTAAGGTCATTCTTGCCTACCTTGTTAAAAAGGTTACTTATGTTTACAAATTTATTATATGTGTACATATATCTATACTCTATAACACATATAGCTCCATATTATGATATATAAACCTAAGTACCTACCTACATAAATACATACAGTACTCCCAAACTGATAATGCGCATAGAAAAATTCGTCACTGTTCGGCAACTGTCATATTCCCCGAGCCTCCGAAGATGATATGTATATAGAGTGGTTAAATGTATTTTTTTCATGCATAGTTTATTAGAATTATGAGTTTTATTGTGATTTTATGGTAAAACAGATAAGTAACGAAATTCGTTTCGATAATTCAATGTAAGTTAATAGCGAGGATAAGCCACACGATTGCGAATATATATTTGTTGTATTGATTTACTTGGAAAATTCTATACTTAGAACTATTAAAGTGTCTTACTGAAGCTGGCGTGATGATGGATGTATGGAAGGTTAAAATAAGACAAAGTTTATATAAAAAAAAAAAAAATATTTTCAAACACTAATCATTAAAATCTCAGACCAAAGGATTTACAGAATCAGGGATTATCTCTATTTCTGATATCGTAGAATGATCAGAACTTTCATTATGCTCTTATTAACTTTCACTTTCCCCACTGCTATCTGCTACCTGTGTAAATAATCATTTTATCGGAAAATTCAACTTTGAAACAAAACTAAGAAGGGTATGTAACAGCAGCTCTATATAATTCCATACAGAGATAATACGTGCGGTCACCACCAATATATAAAGACGACTGACGGATTTTTGAATTTTTTGACTGACAGGCTACCGTCACCTACCGCCCGAATTGTTTTCGTTTGTGTATGACTCTGAATTGACTCCTATTTCTTTCGAACAAGGTGCAAGATGCAAGTGCATTGTTTAGGGTACTTACGATTCAATGATTCGGGGTGATTCGGGTGTTTTTGGAAATACGATAATTAGCGAAGATCTGCATGCGCATTATTAATTTTGGAGTACTGTACATATTACATAGTACTTAACTACTTAGAAATGTGATCGCTCGACTCTCGGTGAAAAACTATATCCAAGAGCCAAGAGGCCGGTTGAGCTGTCCTTTCAAATACATTTTTCAAATAAAAATCTACCAACACTGATCATTATTCTACTTACTTAACCTAGTAGGTACCGTATATACATGTATAAGTACATAATATTATGTATTAGGTAGGTACAGGTAAATTAGCTTGGAGAAATTTTTGCGTTTGTAGTAGTGTATGGTCAGCAAATAAAATAAAACAACATTTTATTTTTAGTTTTTATTTTATATATATATATATATTATATAAATATGGGATTTTAAATTAAACTATATGTGTTTCTCCTCTGAAAAAGATGAGACTTTAATTTAATATTTACACATTTAACATACGTATAACTTTTACAAAATGAACATGATTTTACAAAATGACAATGTTACTAAAATGAAAAATTTACTAACCTGAAAAAGAAACGACATTTAAAGTTTAATTCTTTAGTTTGAGAAGTCAAAGGCTTGCCTCGACCATGTTTTAACACTGGAGCCATTTTGAATTAACAATACAAAGTTACAACACTTACACACAAATTAAACACTTCAACAAATATTATAACAATAATAACAACAATCAACAAATACAAAAGGAGATTGCCCAAGTGACTATGGCACTTGGTATCGCAATCAAACTTATTGTGTCAAGATGAAATATAGCTCAATTTAAAGCTTGATGTTAGTACTTTTAGAAACGATTAAAGTTTTTATATAAATAAGCCGCAGTTCGCGACAATAAAAATAAAACAATAGTTTTATTCAACACTTCAAAAAAATACTTTATCGAGTTTAAACTAACGATGAACGTTAAGTTTTACATTTATTACGTATAGGTAATATTTTAATTTACAAGACAAATGTGAAAAGTAAATCGTAATAAACATTACCTATTTCAAAATAAATTACGTCGAACATTGCGTCGAACCTTAGCGTCGAACACATTCATTCAAGATTCATTTCAAATAGAAACTATGACATATGACGCAGGACGCTTGCAAGAGAGATAGATATATGTGTCAAAACAAAAACTTTTACTTTTATTTCTATTTATTTGGTATAATTACGACTTAATAGTGATAAATATGATCATTATAAATACAAATAGGAATTAACAATATCACGAACACGTGACACAATTAGTATTTTACCGATTCCATACGTGGTCATACATGTTTCAAAACACAAACTTTTAATATTATTTCAATTTATCCGGTATAATTAAGACTTAATAGTGATACATATGATCATTATAAATACAAATAGGAATTAACAATATCACGAATACGTGGCACAACTCAAATTTTACCGATACCACCCGTGGTCATTCTCCTTTTTTTACCGATACCACCCGTGGTCATTCTCCTTTATCAATTAAACTACGTACATAATAATTATAATTTTTGAATGAAATGTGTGCTTTATGTTCTAACGGTACCAAACAACTGCATTTGGCACCTGCGGACAGCGTAAACTGGTTTATTCTGGTTTTGTGCGTGTTTCCACTTTCCACTATCAAGTGACGATTTATTTATTTGTTTTGTTTCGTAATTATTATGGTCAAATATTAATTATGAAACAAATTATAATGGACACGATATTTTATTGTTTCACGGTAGTCGCCTTGTCGTTTGCTCAAGGACGTGAAATTGAATGATATATTTTTTTATAAAGTCAAAACCATTTTCTTTCAAATTAAAAGTTGTTTTTATTGAAAACAAAAGTGTTGCTAGGAATAAGTATAAAATTAAATAGTAATGTTAGGATATCGAAACATTTTTGTATAGGCCAGAACGATATAGTGGAAACGCGCTCTAAGATCTGAGTAATATACACACCACTACATATGCAAAAATTTCTCCAAGCTAATTTACCTGTATGTATCGCGACGAAACATTGACAAATCTGTATAAACGAAAGCTATATAATATAACGATGTATCTTCGATTGAATTAAGAATATCATAGCGCTTCGTGTAGAGAACACACGTAAATACGTCCGTGAAGACGACTCATAACAAATGGACATAGGGTCATTGCGCCAGTTCGCGTCCACTAACCACTTAGTGCAGTTGGAAAGTTTGAGGGACAAAATAAAAATGTTCCAGAAGAAATTTCAACGCAAAATTTATGTAACGTGTTCATTACATAATCTATTTTAAGATTTACTTTCAACTTTGTTGGAAATATCATGTGGTTTTTATTTATCTAGACAAATAGCAGAATTAGGCGTTTTACCCAGTTCGCGTCCAAAAATTCCAGTTTGCGTCCACCCGTGGACCAGTTCGCGTCCACCAGCTTAGAAAAGGAATTAAGAGTGTATTGGGTGATATTTTATCAGATAAATGCAAATAAAAATTAGATTTTAATAAATTATTTATTTACGAATATAGTTATTTAATAAAAACCGGCCAAATGCGAGTGGGACTCGCACACCGAGGGTTCCGTATTAACCTGTTTTTTTTTCATATGTTTTAACTGTAAATGATTATTTTTTCAATGTTTCCCTTATTTGTGCTATAAGACGTTGCTTCGTACCAAACTTCAAGTGTCTGTGTACACGTAAAGTACCCTGTAGGTTTTGATTCCCTTGCGAATGTCGAAATTTGCGAAAATTTGTAACATAAACGGCTATATCTTTTGATTGCTTTGGCTTATAAGTTTGATTTTTTCACTGCTTCAAGGGACCTTAGACTTGAGTATTCAAAATAAATTTCAGCTTTATACCTCCACGCGTTACTGAGAAAAAGGGTCTTGACAGAAAGACAGACCGGCAGACGATACAGACGGACGGATATCAAAGTGATCCTACAAGGATTCCAGTTTTTTATTTTTAGGTTCGGAACCCTAAAATCAACATTATTATTAATATAATTCACTATAAGGAAACTTATTTATATTTACCCTATTTTTTAGTTTCTAATGAATTAAATTTCTTTTTTGTTTATATTATTTTCTTAACCACAGACTTATTGACTCTCATTCTCAAAGATACTAGTCTCATTCTTAGAATACCCATTTTAAAATGAAAAAATAGCATAAAAATTTGTTAATTTGAATGAAAATTAAAATTATCAACTTGTAGTCTTAGTAAAAAATTTACAATCTATTTTTAATTACATATTTTGACAAACAATTCATTGCTACGTAATGAAAAACAATGTGGACGCAATATGTTCTATTCTTATGCACTATAGGTATAGTTTGCGCCCACCGTGGACGCAAAATGGAAGTTGTACAAATTCGGTGTAGTAATTCGCGTCCACCTTATTTTAGCTATTAATTGAAAAAGAAATAAACTGATTTATAATCCATACTATTCCACGTTTTGTTA
>CAJQZM010028488.1:0-10898 GCA_907164665.1 Colias nastes | reverse complement strand
GATTTCCTATAAAAATATTTATGTTTTGACTAGGAATTCTATATATATATACTAGGAATTCTATATATTTATCTACAACGCACTCATTTTACAATTCAAGTCTACAATAATTAAACTAGAGTCGCATTTATTTTTGAACATACTCTATAGTAAAATTGCATACGTGTGAGTACTGTGAAGATGCCAGCTTTCCTTAATCGGCCAGTACGAAATGATACATACCTAGTATTCAAACGCATGTTTTCAAATTTATTGTAAACTTTGGAATACAATAGTTAGGTAGGTTAGGAAATTGGTTTTATTATATTTTATAATTATTATCGTAAATAAAAAGAATGAGTGGATTAATTTCATTTAATTTTCATAATTTACCTTATTCTTTAATACTTAGCACTACGAGTCCTTTCGTTTCACCTAGGTACCTACCTGTAACAAGAAAATACATAATATAAATTAGACATTTTAGAGGTGTTTTCATTTTTCTACAAATTGCGATAAAAATCAATTAATTAAATCAAACAAAATTATTATAATGCACAATATAGGATTATTTTTAAATTAATTGTTTAATAAACATTATAAAATCAACTACTTTAATCAATATACGTCTAACTTGAAAATAGTACTGAATATTTTATTCAGACATTCCTTCGAGGTAAATTTATTAGTCCATTAGCTTAATAGTAAGTCAGAGGTCTAGTTTTTTAAACTAATTAGGTTTCTAACTTCACTTAAAAAAGTAGAATATAATTTTCATCTTTAATAAATAAAATATCTAAGAGGTTAATTATGTTAATCACGGATATAATCAAGTATTTCTATAGCTCATGTGTCATTCAGATTTATAACCTATATTATTGAAAAGTTTTATCCAAATCGTTCCAGTATTTTTATCGTGAAAGAGTAACAATCATTCATCAACCATCCTCACAAACCATCGCATTTATAATAATAAATGCTAGCATTCCGCCCGCGGCTTCGCTTTGTCTAAAACCTTATAAATTTTATACTAAAACCACAGTATTACCATATTTCCTACAGTAGTGCGATGAATGTACTTGTGCAGAGAAACGGAGGGGAACTGGCGGGGGTCGGGCGACGCGGGCCGCGTAAGGCAAACACGCTTAGTTTGCCTCAAAGAGTAAAGTAATACATGGTTTGCCTTACCTAGCGCGAAAGGACGACGCAGTCGTATTTTTTGTTTTTTATTTTTTATTTTTATTATACATAGGTACTTACTACTTACATATTCTATTATGGCGCGCACAAACTGTTCCGTTTACGGATGTAAATCTACATTGAAATCCCAGAAGGAAACAATATTGCAGAAAGATTGTATTAATTGTATCTGTTGAATTAAAATCAAAGCTATGTATATGTTATCCTCATTATTTTCTAATCAGATTGTACATCCCAATGCGAATGCATTACTTAGTTAAATGTTATAATATACAATTAAGAACATCCAAAAATAAAGTGTCCACGTAAATAATATTTAGCAGTGCAATATCTGTAATTATATATTTATGAACAAATAATTACATCAGATTTAATAATCGCAATTATTTTGAATGTACATATGAATAAATGATTTCATCATAATATTAATAATCACAATTGTTTTATTTCCCATTTGTTGCAACCCTAGCGTATTTTCGTGTGGCAGCGTAAGTACCTACGCTGGCGGCGGCATCGCGCGACATCAAAGGCGATTCCTTACTGTAGGAAATAATATTGTAATTATACTGTGCTAAAACTTTGTACTTCCTCTTGAATCACTCTATCTATGAAAAAAACCGCTTCAAAATCCGTTGCGTAGGGACAGAGAAAGCGACTTTGTTTTATACTATGTAGTCATTATGAGTATTTTATCTATATTGTTAAATAATTTCACATTGAATTGATCCTCTTTTTTTGTAAGTCGGTAAAGTAATAAAGAAAAGGGAGTTATAAGTACTAGAAGGCAGGCATTGTGGTTTTTATTGGTGGGGTCTTGAGAGCTGTATATAACCTACAGCTTTAACCTTTCTTAGTCTATGTTGATAACAGATATTTAACCGACTGTAAAAATGATGTTTATTTATTTGCACACTTCCGTAAAATTGTAATTGTTAATGTAATTATTTTATTGTTTAAAATACTCTATGAAAAAGTAACGTATGTGCAGAAGTGAAACTTTTTTGGCATGATTCAAAGATATCTAAATCGTCGCCTTACTCCATGACGTGACGGTATTGCCATGACGCGACCTTGAAATTTTACTCTCAAAGCGCCTAAGGAAGATTCACTTTAATACTTACAAAATGCAAAAAAAGTTTGTTTTAGGAAAATATATGTTAAAAAGAAAAAATCGGTGGAGTCAGAACGATCTGCTAGTCTTATAATAATTCTTTGTAGGTACGACTAAAATAGGATTGTACGTTGAAAAGATAGAATTTATGATAATTTATGCTTAAGCACATTATGTGATTCCGAGTTCTGATAAATGTAAGTTTGGTTAAGAATTTAAGATAATGTAAGAGTAATAGGAACTAAAAGTTTTCAGATAACTTAAATTTTGTTAGCAAAGAAATTCGCCTGAAAAGACAAAGTTGAAGATATTTTTTACGTTAAACAAATTTGACAGTTATACATAAGAGGGTTTTTTTGACGTGACAACGTCTTATAATTCGATAGAGCCGGATGCACGCACGAAAAAACATGACTCATGCGGCGTTACCTCGCTCTGAGGCGTTCCATGTAAGGCTTGAAGTGCAAGCGAGAGCGCGGAACGAGCGACAAAGAAGCACAATCGGACGTTGTCAGTAAACCGACTTTACAGACAACCAATTTTTTTTCATTGTTTGACAGCTGACTGATTTGATATTAAATGGAAATTTAATCGTATAGGAGGTATCAACGTTGACAAGAGAGAATTTTAGTATAGTTGGTTCTTTGATATGCTGTTCCTCTTGCTATTTCGGTTATAGTCCGGGCTGTCTGGCTGGCCGCAGTGGTTGCGTTTATTAGTGCGCATCTTATCTGCACAGGAAAATATCCTTAATTTAAAGTCATTTTTTAACGCGTAATTTTTAATCTTTTGCCTTTAGATAGATCCATCAGACATATATTTTTTATTGCAAGACGTTTTTTTCGTTGTTAAATAGGTGCCAGACGCAATTTTTATTTCAAAATAATTAAAATATCATCGAAATAAGTGAAATTCCATCAACATGAGTCCCCGTGAAGGATAAGTAATCACTGTGTTACTTATACTATATATAATATTCATTTTACTATTTACAATTTTTTTTGCAACAATCTACCATGGTGCCTCCTTTTCCCAACGAACCTCAAATAGGACGTTAAATGTAAACTTGATAAAAACCAAATACATATCATCAAATTCATATTAATACCCAAAAGTGTAATAAATATGAAAGCATCTATTAAAAATATTAGTTTACTAATTATTTAATATAATTATTAAAAAAGGATAATATAATATAAGTAATAAAGTTATTAGTTACTTATCTTTTAAGCGGACTCATGTTGATGTAATTTCACTTATTTCGATGACATTTTAATTATTTTAAATAAAAAATTGCGTATGGCACCCATTTAACAACGAATAAAACGTCTTGCAATAAAAAATTATGTCTGATGGATCTATCTAAAGGCAAAATATTAAAAATTACGCGTTAAAAAATGACTAAAGTTAAGTATATCTTCCTGTGCAGATAAGATGCGCACTAATAAACGCAACCACTACCGCCAGCCAGACAGTCCGGACTCTAACCGAAATAGCAAGAGAAACAGCATATCAAAAACCCAACTATACTAAAATGACTTTTTTTAAAACGTTGGTAGCTCCCGTACCATAATGAAGGCAAATAAAACAAAAGTAAAAGCACAGATAATATAATAATAATATACAGGGTGTCCCACTGTTGGTATACTAAGCGCGAAGGAACTTGTAGTCTTGCATACACTGATCACGTAAAAAATACTTAAACAACAAAATTAAATCAAAAAAAATTTGCAAAATTTTTCCTGAAAATCCATTTTTTCTTCTCTAACTTCGCGCAGCCGGCATATACCGCTTCGCTAATGTGAGAATTTTGTCTATGAAAACATAATCTTAAACGATAGGTCACGAGCTGGTAGCAAAGCTGGGCGGGTTGCTTGTTATGGATGTACACAGAGAGTTTTAAGAATTCATCTATTTGAAAAAAAACTGCGTCTGGAATTTTATAAGTATTTTTTACGTACTCAGCGTATGCAAAAGTATAACCTCCTTTGAGCTGAGTATACCAACAGTGGGACACCCTGTATAACAGTAAGTAATTGTAGTAAGTTCTAATTGTATCTATCGTTTTGTAAATACAACATACATACATACATTATATTGAAAATACTAATTACTATATTATCTATAGTTTTATATATGTTACCGGAAATGTATGAAATCAAGGAATTGTATACAAATCCTAGGAAATGTGTACAATTCCGATACCATTTAGGAAATGTATAAAATATTGTTTAAAAACTATTTGAAAGAAAGAAAGAAAGAAAGAAAGAAAGAAACATATTTAATGCATGGATATCCTAGGAAATGTATAATCTTCCTCGGAATTGTATACAATTCCAATATCGTATTAGGAAATGTGTAAAGTAAATGCTTTCTGTAATAAAACACGTTGTTAATTTTTTTTATTATAGCTCTTATTGATACAATCGGGTAACAGTCATACCGTAAAATAATAATAATATTATGTTCATATTATTATCTTACTAATTAACATTTTTAAAATCAACTATCTAATAACTTTTAACGTAAATATCACAAAATCAACTTATATTTATTCTTATAAAATCAAATTTTCATTTGGCAAGTAATCAGTCCCCTCGTCCCGCAGTCGGATTGTATAATCCGCCGTATTACATTACGGCTAGCTGTTTTAATATGCCGAAAATTCGTCTTTTTCCAAAATTCTACAAAAAGACGGTCGGCTCGTGGGGCTCCTATTTCTGTTTAGTTTTAAAAAAACACGAACCTAACCTAACCCACCCCCTTATCCAAACCAAAAATTTCTGATTACGAATTATCGGCATATTACAAAATGCCGACCGTTTGTAAACGGCCAGATTATACAATTTGCCTGCGACATATCAATATCTTAAATGTTTTACATTTCCGATCGCTATTTAGGAAATGTACAGATTTCCTAGGAAATGTGTATAAAATAATTTATTTCACACATTTCCGTGCGATTTTAGGAATTACATATACATTTCCTAGGAATTGTATACAATGACGGATTACATACATTTCCGGTAACATCACTACATAGTATAAAACAAAGTCGCTTTCCCTGTCCCTATGTCCCTATGTCCCTATGTCCCTTTGTACGCTTAAATCTTTGAAACTACGCAACGGATTTTGATGCGGTTTTTTTTAATAGATAGAGTGATTCAAGAGGAAGGTTTATATGTATAATAACATCCATTAAATAGTGGAGAAGTACTGTTATTTTTGAGGTTTCTTATGTGATGTCGTAAAAAATTACATTTTTTCCGCTTACATTGCAAACGCAGGCTGAACCCTACGAGTTTTATCAAAATAATGTACTAAGTATTATACACATTGAAAAGGTCTACAGAAAAGTCCGCGATGGTATATGTCTATCTCTTATGGATAACCCACAATAACTTTTTTTTGTCATTTACTTTTTACGACAAATAATGGCTAATTTTCGATGCTATTTTAACCAATACAGCATTAATCCTTAACCAATTAAATACCTTGAATACATTGTTCATTTAATATAGATCTATATTGCCCTTTACACCGTATGATTTAAGTGAATATTTTCGAAGATATTACAGATTTAAAAATTGCGGGACGTAGCGTTTGCGGCGGTACCGGCCGGCCGCCCGGCTATCTATTTTATACCCGTGCGAAGCCGGAGCGGGCCGCTATGTTTTTATATACAACGTTGAACGTTCACAGTTTTTCTGTAGTGTATTTAGTATCAGCATTGCACCCGTGCGAAGCCGGGGCGGGTCGCTAGTATATATATAAAAATGAAACCCGATTTCCTTGGTCAACTGCATCACGCGTGAACGGCTGGACCAATTTCGATAATTATTTTTTTATAATATTCCTTGTACGAGGATGGTCCTTATGAAAAGAAAACATAAACATGTACCACGGGCGAAGCCGGGGCGGACCGCTAGTTATATAATATATTATTATCTGTGATATTACAAGTACCTAATTAGTAACGTTACATAATATTTCTTTTGAGAACGAACCCACTTCCTTGAATCATAACCAACATTTTAGGCAACATAATTTTTTTCTTTCTTTATCATTTCGAAGGAGCAAAAACGTATATTTTATCAAGAAACACACATTCCAATAGATTCCCAAAGCATAAATATTCATTTAATAAAACATAGAAATCGATCAGTTCCCTCTCCGATAAGGCAAATGCTAAAAATGCCATACATTTGTATAATATTACCATAGTTTTTGTTAGATAAGGTTCGGAATTATATTTATATACCTACTGGGTATTCGGTAGGTGAATACTGTACAGGGAATTTGAGTATTTCTTATGTAGAGCTACAAATTTTTTGATTACTAAAGGTAAAATTGCTTGTTATATTCAAATAGCCAGTAGAAAAAAAAAAGAATAAAAACAATTCTTCATGCAGTAACATAACATTTAACCCATTTTTATACTAACATAAAGTGTCCCTTATTAACATTAGAAGGCCTGCATAGCTTATTTCTCCTTTCCCTAAAGAGATAATTTTCCAAGTGAACATAAAAATAAATTTATTGAAATTCAGTAAAGGTTCTAAAGGACTTGATCGAGTTAGGATGGAAACTGATACAGCTTTTTTGATTGAACTCTTTCGATTTGAATGGCATCAAAGGCCTTTCAGTAAGCATACGTGACGAGTATCCGAACTCTATTGCATGCTATTTTGCTTGAAAAGGAATAAAATAATTTAACACTGATGTAGGTTCGCGGAGGCGTGCTGAATTTTTTCAAGTGTATCTACATATTATACTAATATTATAAAGCTGAAGAGTTTGTTTGTTTGTTTGTTTGAACGCGCTAATCTCGGGTACTACTTGTCCGATTTGAAAAATTCTTTCGGTGTTAGATAGCCCATTTATCGAGGAAGCCTATAGGCTATATATCATCACGCTATGACCAACAGGATTGGAGCCACGGGGGTGAAACCGCGCGGAGCAGCTAGTCATATTATATGTATGTAAAGTAGTTTATAGTCTTCAATAGTAGGTTCCCAATTTGACTGCATATTTTTATGTGTGTTACCTTATGTAGGATAATCGTATTTTTATTTCACCTTATTTATTAAAAATAAATCAGTTGAAATCTCATTCAAAAATCATATGTTTTACAGTACAAGAAAATGTAGTTTATAAATGTTACAAAGACAGCTTTAGACATAGCCTGCCATAGCATAACCTATGAACTGATAGGTTACTTTTTATCAGGCAAGCAATCGAGTGAAATTGTGAGGTGAAGATAGTTTTTTATTATTGTTTATAATTTACCTAGTACATAGAGCATTTTCACAGTTCAGATGAGTCTGACGATACCAGTCAAGCTAAATCTCGCGTCGTAAAATAAACACTTGAAAAACATAACTTTCTTTAGCGGCGTCGGTTAAAAAGGCAGTTCACATGCGTAAAAACTCGTTAGTTAAAGAATTCTAACTAAGAGGGTTCGCAGCTTTAATAGTTTTCTTTTGAACTCTAGCGCTTGGACTAACATTAACAATTCAGGTTTTGTAGCTTTGAAGCTTTTTACTCTCATAATAATTTTCAAAGGAAATGTTTACAGGTGTTTTTTTAAGTAATCTTGTTTTTTTTTAATCTATGTAAAATTCATCGCTATATCTAGATACTATACTATATATGATATATATACTATATATACTATATATACTATATATACTATATATACTATATATACTATATATACTATATAATATGATGTTTTACCAAACGTCAGCGAAAACTATACTTCCGATTTTAATTATATAGAGAGATTATTTTTTACTGTTAACTCGCAAATCATAGGGTAAAGTTTATTACAATTTAGGAAATTAAATTACCTACTTAAATTTCGATTTCGATTCAAATTAAAGAGATTATTTAGAGATTTGAGGTTTAATAGAGATTATCACAAAAATACGAAACCTTAAAGCTTAGAAGTATTTCTAGAAGAAGTCTAATTGAATGAATAAATGTTTGAGCTTGAATGTAATCTAAATCAGTGTCTAAAACCCTTATAAAATAATATCACTTGATTAAATAATTAACAAATTTTAAAACAAGATTATGTCACATGATTAAACTGCGAAATATATCATACGGAAAACTCATTTCCAAGAGACTAAACAAGATTTAAATAAATATCCTTTGACCAATTAGATATTTTATCCTTTTTAGTATTAACGCAAAATGAAACAAAAATCATATTATGTCCGTCTACTCGACCAAGCTAAAAGAAGGGTTATGTTATTCGAGTGTATTAAAATGTGTTTTAAATTTAACGTTTCACTTGATAAATAAAATGGCGGATTTTTGGCGCCAAAATACTACTTAAAATACTACTTTACTAATAGGTACATAGGTACCTACTTCATATTTTCGTATAGTGGCGAACACAGAACGCAATTACAATTATTTTTATCGCAATCTTTGTTTCCATAGTTATTTTCGTTTCTGTGAAAATAAATAAAATAATCTGTTATTTCGATATAATAAATGTTTCATAAATACTCTACATTGCAATAATAAAAACCTACTGCATAAAAACACATAATTATTATAAAACGAATATAACCTTCCGATTTAACTTCACAGTTAAAAATAACTTTACGCAGGTAAATTATAATAGTTGTTAAACCATTGTTAAAACCAATGTTTAACTACTAATTGGAAACGCGATAAAACACATCTTAAACAATGCTTACTTTTGTATGACATTCGTAACTACAATACATACAGTTAACTAAATGTAGTTTGGTAATTTGCAATGTTGAGAATATTGTTATAGGAACTAGATTTCAGTCCGCGGCTTCGCCCTCATTTTCCAAGAAAAACGCGCATAGTTCCCGTTCCTGTGGGATTTACAGGATAAAAAGTAGCCTATATTTTATTCTGGATCTTCAGCTACCTACTATACTAAATTTCGTTGTGTTCGGGTCCATTCATTTTGTGAAAATACGCACGAAACAACAAACAAAAATACAATTGTGCACCAAAATAATAGTAGCTAACAGAAGTAAAAAAAAAATATCTCGATATAAAATTTTAAACAGTAATTTTAGCGAAATTAAGTATCTGAGACATACACATACATCCATTCCAGCGTGCAAACTTTCTCTTTTAAATGCGTTCGTTTCTTATCTCTGCTTGGATTAGGAAAATATCAAAAAATATCTCCAAGCAAGTAACAACAGGGCGAGTAGCTAGTAATTTCTAAATACAATAATCACATTAAAGTATAATATTTTGTATGCATAATTGGTCTTGTAAATATAACTAATTTAAAGCGAAAATTGCAATCAAGTTAATTTAAACCCAACGTTCGCGTGTCGTCCCCGTCACGTGACGCACGATATTTGTCACCTTTGCAAATAGGTCGATGTCCAACAAGAGTTATTCTTCATTAAATATTTCACACGTTAATTCGACTTTTGTGGTTAATTTTATTCTTTTGTGTCGTTAGTTTGTCGGATTGTGTAACTAAATATCACGGTAAATAGATTCGTAGTATTTATTTGTTGCCTAAAATAATGAATAAATGAAAAATGAAAAAATAGTATTGTAAGTACCTAAAATATAATTACATATTGCAACTCTCCAATTCTTGTCTTGATTTGTAGGGACAATAATTATACACAGTATAATCAAGATAAGAATAGGAAACACTACATCATCACTACATAGTTTAAAGCAAAGTCGCTGTCTGTATGTATGTATGCTTAATTCTTTAAAACTACACAACGGGTATTGATGCAGTTTTATGGAGTGATTCAAGAGAAAGGTTTGAGTGTATAATTTATTAGATATTTTAAGACAAAGCCGGCGAAGCCGCGGGCAGAAAGCTAGCTAGAGTATGTCGAATCTGTGATGTGATAAAAAAACGCGATTCCTCTTGTGATATTATCTCCGCTTTTCATTAATTACATACTTAAACCAATATCAATATTTAACAACAACACTGTTACTCGGAAATAGTAGCTTGCTACTAGTTATTAATCTGTGGAAATAGTGACTTTCTTTCTACGTATGTAACAGGAGCTTATTTTTAAGCTATTGCATAGCTTCTATCGCGGGCCTTGAGCGCGGGGACCGAATCCAGAAATTCCGTAACGAAAAAAAACCTCACGCTCCCCACTCCAAACCTCCGTGGTTTGAAGGCATGCTATGCAATAGCTTTACCGCGGCAGTCCCCGAGTGCCACACGTCTTTTTTTGTTAATAATATTATAATAAAGCTGAAATGTTTCTTTATTTGTTCAATGCGCTTATCTCAGAAACTACAGTTGTTTGAGTTGAAAAATTATTGCTGTGAAAGTTCATTTATTGAGACCATATAACATCACGCTGCACCAATAGAGAACATCAATCAGAAATGTTGAAACATATTCCTTTAGCTTCACCATTTTAAACCACAGATCAAATATTTCTTCTTATTTATTTCTTTATTAAAAAAATCCATCAAAGGATACAGATATTATTAGGTAAATGTTAGGTAATATACTTCTTTATTATGTTATTAGTATACAAAATGTTAAAAACAAGTAGGTAAATAATTATGTCGACCGGCCCGCGAAGGCGCAAAAAAAACCGAAATTTAC
>CAJQZM010028414.1:0-10415 GCA_907164665.1 Colias nastes | reverse complement strand
TGAAGATTTTGATAGTAGAATGGATAAAATTAAATAAAAAAATTATTAATATTATTTATTATATTATCATTTTAAATTATTAATTATTTCTTATTTTTATTTAACATTTTTAAAACATTATTATTATTGTTTGATTTATTATTAAAGAAATAGCACTAAACCCGATCTTTTATTTTCTTTATTATTTAAAAAGTACTCACGTTTTTCTGATATTCCAATTAAACATATTTTTTTAAAGTACTTATAATTAATACAAAAAATATTCAAATGGAATAAACAAACTTTATTCAGTTGGTAAACAAATTTAAAATTACATATTTATACTTTATTCATATATTTTTCCTTTAATAACTTATTGAACATAAAATTTACTTATGATACATATTTATTTACATAATTTATCGATAGTTCAACACGCAATTGATACCTACCCATCCCTATTTGTCACACACACATCTATATAGTATTTATAGCTCATCTGCCTACGATGTGCACTAAGCAATTTGTGCAATACACGCGCTCTATACTATTGTAATATAATTATTATACTCTAAGCATTGTGCATTATATTCGGATCACGCATCGGACAACGCGTCTTCATTAAAGAATAATTTTTTGCCTTATAATAAATTATCTGTAACAGTTGCTGTCAACGTCATATTTTTGGCATTTTTGCTATTATACTCAGAGCAATTATACATTTAGCAATTGTCGCGTTTTCGAAAAGAAGACAATGCAATAAAAACAATCAATTATCTGCGAACCTTTATTTAGAGCCAGTTTTATAAATTTAATTTGTAAAAGTACTATCCCTGCTGTAAGCAGTTCAACGATAAAATGTCTGATAACGATGATGATTATATGTGCGAAGAAGAAGAAGATTATGGCCTGGTACGATGATATTTCGCATTTTTCAATGTTACTACACTCAGTTATGTTGAATATAACGTAATTGTTGTAAATTTGATCTTTACATATCAGCATGCATTAATAGTTTTATGTTTTAAACGTATACATCACAGGAGTATCAGAATCATGGGTATCCATCCACCTGGATCCGTACGAACTTAGATTAATGCCGGTTGGAAGCACAGATTCCTGAATCTGATATTTCTTATAGATACTCTACATTACATCTTATTTTTACCTTACCTTATAATATTATATTGTTTGAGCTATTTTCTTTATACATTAACATGCATTTATATAAATTTTTAGGAGTATTCCGAAGACAGTAATTCAGAACCAGATGTGGACCTTGAGAACCAGTACTATAACAGCAAAGCATTAAAGGAAGATGAGCCAGCTGCTGCTCTGCTCAGTTTCCAAAAAGTGCTGGAGCTTGAAGGTGGTGATAAAGGAGAATGGGGCTTCAAAGCACTTAAACAAATGATCAAGATTAACTTTAAACTGGTATTTTACTTACTTAATTATCATTGTATCTGGGAAAGCTTTTAGACTCTTGTCTAACAAGAATGCTTGAATCAAGCTTTTGTATTGTGAAATATCACCAACCCTTCTCTATCAGTCTTTGATAATAAGAAGTTTTTCCTTAAGTTATGTGTTATAGAAACTATTATATTATTGAGTAACTAATTTCTTCATTTAAGGGCAACTTCACGGAAATGATGACGAGGTATAAGCAACTATTAACATATATTAAAAGTGCTGTTACAAGGAACCACTCAGAAAAGTCCATTAATTCCATCCTCGATTACATATCAACATCTAGAAATGTAAGTTTATAAAAAACATTGAAATTAATTAATCTAAATTTAATTATTTGATTTTACTATCAGTAAACATTACTTCTGTCAATTCTAATTGGACATTTTACAATCTATCTTCATTACATTTAAAATTTCGTGATGAATTGATTTATTGTAATGTTATAATGTAATTCTTTGTGATTTTTTCAAATTAAAAATTCAAATTCATTTATTAATAATTGCTTGAACATGTACATTAGATGTTTTCTATTACAAACTAGCTTACCGCCCGCGGCTTCGCCTGCTTTGTCTAAAACCGAATAAATTATATACTAAAACCTTCCTCTTGATTCACTCTATCTATTACAAAAAACTGCATCAAAATCCGTTGCGTAGTTTTAAAGATTTAAGCATACAAAGGGACATAGGGACAGAGAAAGCGACTTTGTTTTATACTATGTAGTGAAGTATTGCGTAACAGTATTCGGCATGTGAACCGGCATGCAATCCATTACATTATTTTGTTTGAAATGTTTATAATTCCCAGATGGAGCTCCTTCAAGACTTCTATGAAACTACATTAGAAGCACTGAAAGACGCAAAGAATGACAGGCTGTGGTTCAAAACTAACACTAAATTGGGAAAACTCTACTATGATAGGGGAGATTTTATTAAATTAGCTAAGATACTGAAGCAGTTGCATCAGAGCTGTCAGGTATTTTTCTCAATATTTTTAAGCTGGATATTAGGTACTATAAGTTTCGTCAAACTTTTTATTTTTTTTTTTTTTTTACTTTTTATAACCTATTATAAAAAAAGAGTGTGTGTGCCGAGCATACGTGTTAGAAGTGAAACTTCTTTGGCAAGATTCAAAGATACCAAATCTTCGCCTTACTCCATGACGTGACGGTATTGCCATGGCGTGACCTTGAAATTTGACTCTCAATGTGCCTAAATAAGTTTCACTTCAAAATGTAAATCATGTTCTAACCAAGGTGAAATAAGTAATTTACCATATTTATTATCATTCAATAATTCAAATATTTTGTGGAAATGTGTTGACGCCTTGTGTGCAAAATTATTAATTACACACACACACAGGCTCGCGAGTGCTCATCGGCCGATCGCCCCCCCCGCCCCGCGCGCCTGATCCCGCTCTCTCAGCTTCGCGGCTCGTGCGAACAGTCGAACACACGCATTAATTATTACAATTTGTTTGTACTTATCTGTACTATGTAAATTGCCGAGCACAAATATAATCCTTGAACTACCATTACGCCTTCTTATTTCACCGGCGACGAAGCCATCAAAGCCGCAACCAGCCTCTTCAAAATGTTTATGTCATTTGCCTTTTATTAAAATTACTTTGTTATTATTTTAAGACGGATGATGGCGAAGATGATCTCAAAAAAGGCACACAACTCCTAGAAATCTATGCTCTAGAAATTCAAATGTACACCGCACAAAAGAATAATAAGAAATTAAAAGCCTTGTATGAACAATCACTTCATATTAAATCAGCAATACCTCATCCTCTTATTATGGGTGTTATCAGAGGTAAGAATAAGTTTATCTTTTTGTGAAGTTGTAATCATTATAAAACATGTAGTTTTGTTCACACTTCATTAATATACTGAAAAAAATACAGATTATCAAATAAAAAAACATCAGAATCATGCAATGCAAATGCATTAACAAAAAATATTTTTGTTTATAATTTCTTATTAGTATTTTAATAAAGCAGCTTATATGATACATAATAATAAATATTTCAGGACAATTTTCACACAAGGCACAATCTGATCCCATACTAAGCTTTCGCTTGTGTTATGGAAACCAGATGGCTGATAAACATACATGAAATTTTAAATAAATACTTATAAAGATAATTAACACCCAGACACAGAGCAAACATCTATGTTCATCACAAAAATATTTGCCCCGGGTGGGAATCGAACCCACAACCTCTGGCTTGGAAGGCAGGGACACTACCAACCAAGCCAACCAGTCAGTGGTGATGTATTTATTTTTGTTATACTATTCTGTGTAACTTTCAGAATGTGGAGGCAAAATGCACTTGCGAGAGGGAGAGTTTGAGAAAGCGCACACAGACTTCTTTGAAGCTTTCAAGAATTACGATGAGTCTGGTAGTCCACGGAGGACAACTTGTTTGAAATATCTAGTGTTGGCTAATATGTGAGTGATAACTTTATCATACTTTATGTCTGTTTGATACTGTATTTTGTTTTGGATTTTAAATAAATTGTAAGTTAATTTTATCCCAGTTTTTGGGAATTGGGAATTTTCTCCACTTAATACTAATTTACTTCTTCAGGTTTAAAGCTTTTATCAAAATATAATTATTATTTTCTTTTTAGGCTAATGAAATCTGGAATAAATCCATTTGACTCCCAAGAAGCAAAACCATACAAAAACGATCCAGAAATTCTAGCAATGACAAACTTAGTTATGGCATATCAAAATAATGATATTAACGAATTTGAATCAATTCTCAAGCACAATAGAAACAATATTATGGACGACCCCTTTATCAGAGAACATATTGAAGATTTGTTAAGAAATATTAGGACACAAGTTCTCATCAAACTAATTGGCCCTTACACTAGAATTCATATTCCATTTATATCGAAAGAATTGAACATTGACGAGAAGGAAGTGGAGAATCTTCTTGTCACCTGTATACTTGATAAGTAAGTACACTATAACTTATAGTAATTTGGTTATACAACTTTTGAATGACTTTTTGCATTTTTATTATTGTATACAACTTTTCATATAATTTTTTTGCTAAAGAGATCACATCTCATATCATATTCCTAAGTGATTTGTGACACAATTTTATAAAATTACTGTTTTGTGGCATTTACTTATCTCTAAATTAGTCGAAACAGAATATTTCATTGCTTTGTTTTATTTATGTATCACTTAAAATTTGAGGAAAGCATCACCAAAAAGGATAACATATAAAATCTTTAAAGTACTAGAAACTTCAGTACAATATTAAAAAAAGACAAAACACACTCAATTAATTTTTTTTAACAATTTCTCCATTCCAGCACGATATCCGGTCGCATAGACCAAGTGAACGCGGTATTAGAACTAGCGGGCGGTGCGCAGGGCGCGGCTCGCTACTCCGCGCTCGACAAGTGGACCTCGCAGCTCGCGGGCCTGCACCTCGCGCTCGCCAACAAGATGGCCTGACCGCTGCGACCCTGAGCCAACGAGCTGTATATACGAAGACTCCATACAAAACGCTAAGAAACGAACATCGACTGGCATGAACAAAACTATTAAACGTCCGCTTAATCACGTTCAAACGCTTCGAAACGAATATTGACTGGCATGAACAAGACTGTTAAACGGTTGTCCGCTAGGAGTTTAGTTATACGTGTTTGTGTTAGTGATCCGTTTCAAAAGCCGTCCCTAGACGGTCATGCAACATGGCGTTACTTGCACATGCATGAATAATCGTTTTAAGAAGTCCCTTGATGGTCATGCAGCATGATATTATGTGCTGTCATGTGAAGGAACATTTAATTTAATGATTGAAATTAATGATGTGCAAACCAGATGCTAGAAGCCCATTGATGTGTCTTTTCCCCCGCAAATTATAACTGACATGCACATATGATATTTTAGTTCGAACCAAGTCTCAGTGTTCCTGAAAACGTTGTTAACTGAACACTGTTAAAAAAATATATGTTTTCATGTTTTTAGTTACTGATGTAGTATGACAGTTTACGTAAATGTATGTCATGCTTGCATTGCCGTGTAGCCTGTAGGGACTGCTTTCGAAACGGCTCACTCCTACAAGCATACGCATTGACGAGACTCCTATAGGTAAAGCGGATGACCACTTGAAAGTGTTGTTGATGTGTGTGTTCTGTATGTTTGTGTGAGTGAGCCGTTTCAAACGTTTTATAGGGAGTTTCGCTTCGTATTCTGTATACTGTGGTTATAGTGCTCGTGCAAGACTGGCAATAGTGTGGGGGGATGTGAGGGCATAGGTCTCTCCCCCTCTGAGGTCGAATGAATTACAAATTAATATATTGCCCAAATGAAGTTATGAAAATTTCTCCAGCTTCCTTGCTTTCATAAAATCAATAATTGTACAGCTCAATGTAAAAATCGATTATTACTAAAATTGTTATTGTTCAGTTCTTAAATGATATGAAAACGTTTTCATATGCATGTTTAATGTATGCCAATCATTGAGGATACTGCTCTTTAATAAAGTCTTTCGAGATTATAATTTATTTTTAATTAATTATCCTTACTTCCTCATCCTTGACAACTTGCTAATGTATCGGTCAATTAAGGAAAGCTGGCATGTTCACAGTACTCACACTTATGCAATTTCACTTACAGTATGTTCAAAAATAAATGCGACTCTAGTTTCATTTTAGACTTGAATTGTAAAATGGGTGCGTTGTAGATAAATATATGCAAATATAATTATGAAAGCTCTCATAATTTACCTGTAAAATTATAATTTAAAAGTAAATCAATTGATGAAGTTAATTATTTATTCTAATAAGAATCAATTGGATAAAAGTATTAATAATCATTCAATTATCAAATAATAATTAAATTTCAGGTCATAAAAACAATACAAATAACACGTGCTCTCACTCCCAACACACGGATGGTTGTTTTGATAATGATTTAAATAACGGACGTCTTCTGCAGTTGCGGAGCAGTCTTGTCCTGACTTTGGTCGAGTAAAGATATCTAAGAAATATTATATTTGTAGTAAGTAGGTACGTAATACCTACCAATACGCGCTAACAAATATGTGTTACATGTTTATTGTATAATTTTCACACTATTGGTTTTAAACTCAAACTCAAACATTTATACAATTAGACTTCTTCTAGAAGCACTTTTGAATCGTCATAACAGTTTAACAGTTTTAACATTTACCACCAATTCAGAAAGCAGTATCTATAGAGAAGAAGAAGAATCTATTTAATCATAATCGTAATCTTCTACTTCACTGAAACTTTCATCGATCGAAGAACTCGCCGTCGGAATTTCTTAATGTTATTATAAATGATTCAGTGTAATTATCTACTTGTTGTGTACGAACTGGTCGATGGACTTTGGGTGGCGAAAAGAAGACGAAATAAACTTGCGCGTATAGTTTAATAATCAAAATTACAGAGTGCGTTTGGTACAATTAATTTTAGCGAAGGAGTTAACTGCTCGGCGGCTGCGTGGCAAGTCGAAGTGGTAGTAGAGGACAGTGGTAAGGTCATCCGCGGCCAATCGCACGGCGCGGGGACGTGACGCCGCGATGACGCAGTAGCAACGCTCCGTTCCGCACGATTTTGTTGCGGCAACATGCTCCCGGCCTTGGAACGTGCTGGTTCCAACGAACTGTCGACCATGAAGCGACGAATCAGCTATCTGGTGAAGGAAGCGGACAAATTTTAGTGAACGCCCGACGCACGACGCCGTCTGCAGTACGAATGTCGGCCACTCGTGCTACTCCATCCTTCCCCGGATATGTCGCGTGGATGCGCCCCAAGCTCCACTTCAACGGCGGCAATCGGTCGTCCTTAATGAGAACGAGCGTGTTCTCCTCGAGATCCCCCTTGTGCTGGTGCCATCTGGTTCGCGTTTGCATCTCGGAGACATACTCTTTGGACCAACGATTCCAAAAGTGCTGGCGTATTTGTTCCACCCTCTGGAACCTCGGGAGACGAAGCTCAGGCACGTCGTCTAGATGCTCAGCCGTTACAGGTGCAGTCAGCGGACGACCAACCAGGAAATGTGCAGGGCTAAGTGGAAGGAAATCATTGGGATCTGTGGAAAGATGGGTCAAAGGACGGGAGTTCAGGACAGCTTCAACCTGGGTCAATACTGTGCTAAACTCCTCGAACGTTAGATGTGCGTTACCTACTACACGTTTGAGATGGTGCTTGCAGCTTTTTACTCCAGCTTCCCACAATCCCCCGAAATGACTAGCGTAAAAAGGTATCATTTTAAAATTAATATTTTGCGAAGTTGCATATGCTTTAATTTCATCAGAACAGGTAGCTAAAAAATTTTTGAACTCATTCATGAGACCGACAAAATTCTTCCCATTGTCAGAAAAGATAGTCACGGGTTTACCTCGCCGCGATATAAAACGTTTAAGAGCTAAGAGATATGATTCCGACGATAGATCGCTAACAAGTTCCAAGTGAACCGCGCGTGTAACAAAACATATAAATAAGCATATGTACGATTTTTGTAACTTAGCACCTCTGCCTTTACGATTTAACGTGAACACTGGGCCAGCGTAGTCGACACCACAACGTATAAACGGATAACCTGGGTCCAGACGCTCCTGCGGTAGATTCCCCATAATAGGCGCGACCGTAGTCGGTTGTAGTCGTGCGCAGCGCATGCACGAATGTACCACCTTCCTAGCGAGGTTTCTGCCGCCGACCGGCCACCACATCTCTCTGAGCGTAAACAGTAAAAGCTGTGGCCCGGCGTGGAGTAAACGTTCATGCTCGAACCGAAAAAGCAAAAGTGAAAAATGATGATTAGCTGCGATTAAAATAGGAAATTTTTTATTAAAACTAAAATTTGGTGAATTTTGAATACGCCCACCTACACGAATTAAATTATTATTTGCGTCAAAGAATACATTTAATTTAGAAATTTGATTGTAGCCTGATATATTCGTTATATTTTTATTATTTTTAAGCGCATAATAAATATCGGGAAACGATTCCTGTTGACTCAACTTTGCTAACGTTAATTCAGCACGATTTAATTCCTCGACTGATAATAAACCTGTCCACTTATTAGTTTTATTTCGCGCGTTATTAATAAAACGTAATACATAAGCAGCTGCGCGTTTAAGTCTATTATATTGTGAAAATCGAGAAAAAATAATTAAATTATCGTTTAAATTATTACTTATGTGACAACAAATATTTGTAGATTTAATTTCCGGTAAATCTGAATTAATTAATTTGGAATGTTTTAAATCGGGCAATTCAAAATGTACATTATGTAAAAATAACGGACCCTCCCACCATAAAGATGAGGAGCTAAGCGCTTCTAGACCTTGCCCGCGTGAGACTAAATCGGCTGGATTATCCTTGCCTGCGACGTGACGCCATGGATGTTCCTTGGTCAGCTCGTGAATCTCTGCCGTCCTATTTTGAACATAAGGTTTTAATAAATTAGTAGGCATACCTAACCAACCTAATACGATAGTTGAATCTGTCCAAAATACTATTTTATCAAAGTTTGAACGCAGTGATCCAATAAGCTTATTACATAATCGTGCACCTAACAACGCACCACACAACTCTAATCTAGGTATAGTTGTAGGTTTAGTCGGCGCGATCTTACCCTTCGAACATATCAAGCGCACTGTGACATCAGCTGTTGCATTGATCGTACGAGCGTATGCGCAAGCTCCGTACGCGACCTGTGAAGCATCGGTAAATATATGTAGTTCGGTTCGCACTGGATCAATGCACATAACGTGACGCGGTATTCGTAAACTACTAAGAAAAGATAATCCATTTATAAATTTATCCCATATTTGCGAAATTTCGTTGGGAACCGATTCATCCCACGTCAATTTTAACAACCAACATCTTTGTAATAAATGCTTGGCGATAGTAATAACCGGACTTAATAATCCTAGCGGATCGTATATTTGTGAAGTACACGATAAAATAATACGTTTTGTCACTACTTCACTCTTTTGTACAATTTGCGTGAAATAATAAATATAATCATCGAGACTATTCCATCCGATACCTAAAGTTTTATTGTTACAAGTTTTATGTAAACATAGATCGTGCGTTTGCGATTCATTAACGCTAGGCGTAATTAAATTTAAATTATGACTAAAAATCCATTTTCGTAATTTAATACATGCTGAATCTAACAGACTACTAGTTTCTTTACAAATATTTTCTAATTCGGATATAGAATTCGATGAAACTATGAGATCGTCAACGTAAAAACAATTATTAATAGTATCGGCTACATACGGAATATTCGAGTGTTTGGCTAATTCCTTTAAACATCTACAACTTAGATACGGTGCGGATGCCGTTCCGTACGTCACGGTGTTGAGTCGGTACACCCTCAGCGGCTCTGAGGGATCATCCCGCCACAAGATCAGCTGCAGGTCACGCTGATCTTCAGCAATATTCAATTGCCTATAAAATTTTTCAATGTCAGCGCATGCAACATACCTATTCTCGCGAAAACGTAATAAAATAGAAATTAAGTCACCTTGAATAGCAGGTCCAATCATTTGTATGTCGTTTAATGATACGCCGGAACTAGACTTCATACTCGCATCAAAAACTACGCGTAATTTAGTTGTGGTGGCGTGCTCCCTAAACACACCATGATGCGGTAGGAAATAGTGCGGATTCCCATACGTATTGACGAGACTCATATGACCTAAATTAATATATTCCTGTATAAAATTCGAATACATCTTTTTATAATTAGTATTTTGCTGAAGACGTTTCTCTAACGCGTAAAAACGACGTTCAGCTTGTGCGCGTGTATTACCTAATAACTCAGGTGATTGTTTCAACGGAATTGAAACACAGAAACGACCATCGGAAAGTCGACGTGTTGTGCGAATAAAATGTTCCTCACAAGCAGTATCTTCGCTCGATAATTGCTGTAATTTATTGCTAGGCGCGGATA
>CAJQZM010028385.1:0-10650 GCA_907164665.1 Colias nastes | reverse complement strand
GATTGTTTTACTATTATGTAACAAAATACATTATTGTGTGGTTGTAAGCAGCACAAGGCTAAGCAAGTATTGAAACTTATTTTGTATGACAAGTTAGTATCTTAAATTACTGTTATGTGCAATTTGTAAAGAAAACTCTATTATTTAATATTTTTGAAGTGTAACTTCTTAAGGCGCGTTGAGAGTAAAATTTCAAGGTCGCGTCATGGCAATACCGTCACGTCATGGAGTAAGGCGACGATTTTGGTATTTTTGTATCTTGCCAAAGAGGTTTCACTTCTGACACGTGTGCTCGGCACACAAGCTCTTTTTTTAAGTGAAATGAATAATACTTAAATAAGTATTAGTGATTCATATCCCATAGATCATATCATTTCATTCTGTAAAATGGCAACTTTGAATACTTTTTTAATAATTTTAATATTTTCCTTGACATAAAAATTTATTATTATAGTAGCTGCGCCCCGCGGCTTTACCCGCGCGCGTGAACGAGTTTTTAAATACTATATTACCTACTGCGGGAATATCGAAATAAAAAATAGCCTACTAAGTTACTCCTTATAACAACAGCTACCTGTCAGTGAAATTCCTGTCAAAATCGATCCAGCCGTTCTTGAGATTATCCGGAACAAACAGACAGACAAAAATTACAATTATGGTATATGTACAGTATATATACATTATACATCCATGTGCATTAAGTTAAAATCAGTTATTTCAATATTAAAAACAGACACTCCAATTTTATTATTGGTATAGATTAACTTACCATAAAAGCATCAGGGGATATATCGGAAATGAGGCCATTTATCAAATGCACCCTTTCCAATTTACCAACCGCCAAACTACCCGCAAATATATCTTTATTCAAAGACTTTATTTTGTGTCCGTCTATCGATAGAATTGATAGGTTGCCTAGAATCTGGAAAAGTAAAAAAAAAAATCTATTTATAAAATATGTTAAAAGAGAAAGGAATAAGATATATGAATTTAATATTTTTGGCATTGAAATGCTTCATAAATTTATAAAGAACTAGCTGTTCCGCGCGGTTTCACCCGCATTGCTCCGCTCCTGTTGGTCTCAGCGTGATGATATATAGTCTATAGGCTTCCTCGATAAATGGGCTATCTAACACCGAAAGAATTTTTCAAATCAGACCAGTAGTTCCTGAGATGAGCGCGTTCAATTTGATAAATTCTTTCAGTGTTAGATAGCCCATTTATCTAGGAAGGCTATAGGCTATATATCATCACGCTACGACCAACAGGAGCGGAGCCACGCGGGTGAAACCGCGCGGAGCAGCTAGCGTTTCATATATAGAGATATAATTTGTTTTATTAATCAAATATTCATTGAAACTTACCCTAAAAGCCTCTTTAGGAAACTCGTCAATCCTAGTATTGACCATATACAATTCTTGCAGCGTTCTATTAACTCCGGCAAATGCATATTCGTCTATTGACTTTATGGGCGTGTCGATAATTTGCAGTACTCTAACAGAAGACCTATGGAGCAGGGGTCCAAAGAGATGGGCTGCAATTCAATATTTTTATTTAGTTATTAAGGTCTTTTATCAATATATTTTGGTTTTATAGCTTCCTGATATTATGATCTATTAATTTATGTGAGAGTTATATTAAGGTTTTTTTTTTTTCAATATATTAAGGTTGTAGTTTTGCTGATATGTTCTTTATTTGGGAGTTAAAATGGCAACTAATGTATGAAAATTTACGTAAAAGGGATTATCAGCAAGAGGTGAAATCGTTGTATTTAAATTTTAAACTTTATACATGTAGCAATGTTTTTACGTGTACCATACTCTTTGCTACATAGAACTTGGACTTATCTAAAAACTAAAAGTAGGGATTGTTCAAAATAAACAATTTTGATATTCCTCAAAAATTAGTAATACATTTGTGCTATTCGATAAAGTAATTTCTATTAAATATGTATTTATAAATTATATTCGATGAAAATAGTTCCACCATCTACCCCATACTTCAGCAAAATTAGACATTTTAGAAAACTATGTTATAAAATACGTTATGATTTTTCCATATGATAAAATATTTATACTCACATATTTTACATTCCTGCAACAACAATCGTTCGATCGGCAACCCTAATCCAGCTAGATTCCCCAAACCAACGCTCATCACTGACAGCCCTGTGTTCGAACATTTGATAAACAGCCCATCATCCGTCCCTTTCTCGCACACGCAGGGATACAGCAAATGACTTTCTGTCTCTTTCGGACATGTGTACGCTGGTCCCGGGGGAATGTATTCTGAATTTAGGTTCGGAACTAAACAAGACAGGAATAGTAGTGTGACTATCATTTTGACCTGAAAGAAAAAATATAATGAATAAAAAAATTACGAAGAAAAATACGCAACTGTAGGAATATAATATTATGTAGGTAACTGCGCTTCGCGGTTTCACCCGCGTGACTCCGCTCCTATTGGTCTTAGCTTAATGATAAATATAGCCTTCCTCGATAAATGGGCTATCTAATACCGAAAGAATTTTTCAAATCGGACCAGTAGTTTCCTGAGATTAGCGCGTTCAAACAAACGAACAAATCTTTCAGCTTTATAATATAAGTATAGATTCGGAAAATTGTGAATAACACTTCAGAGCATTGTTTTATTGTGAGTATGAAGGTATCGCATGAAAATAAATAAATAAATATTTCGGCACCATTTTCACACACGGCACGATCTGATCCCATACTAAGCTTTCGCTTGTGTTATGGAAACCATCTGGTTTCCATAACACATAGTGGTAGCCATCTGGCTGATAAAAATACATATATAATTTTCAATAAATACTTATATAGATAATTAACACCCAGACACAGAGCAAACATCTATGTTCATCACACAAATATTTGCCCCGGGTGGGAATCGAACCCACGACCAGTGGCTTGGAAGGTAGGGTCACTACCAACCAAGCCAACCGGCCAGTCATAAAATAAATGGGTTTGATAATAAAAGCATTCATATTTTTTTATTCAGTCACTAGTTACGTATTAATTTAACATAATTGCATATACCCCGTAATTCGTTATTATCCTAATGCACCTACCTACTCAATAAATTAAAAAAAATAGTAACCATCCCATTTTTTAACTAATTTAAATATTTTTTCCAGTGATTATTTAACATAAATGCCTGTATATTTATAAGCACTCATAAAAATAACATTTTACTTGCAAAAGGTACATACCTCTATAGTTATGAAGTAAAAAAAATTAAAGAAATTTGATTTAAGCTTAGAATAATGATAAATCCTTGATAATGACGCGGTATGAAGTTTTACTATAGATAAAGAAAAATCATCTGAGACAGGTTTTAGCAATAAATTGGTCAAGGTATACTTTGTAAATAAATGATTCATGTTATGATTTGTCACAATCTAAAGTTACTACTTACTTAGTTTAACTTAGTTTGACAAAAGTGAAATATTTTTATATAAATTGTATACAGTACTTAAATTTCGAGACTACCCACTTAAAAGTTCCCTTTTTAATGTTTAAATAATCACTACATAGTATAAAACAAAGTTGCTGTCTGTCTCTCCCTATGTATGCTTTAATCTTTAAAACTACGCACCAGATTTTGATGCTGCTTAAAAAAGCTTTTGGTATACAACTTATAAGGGTTTGAGACAAAGCGTGCAAAGCCGAAAGCTAATGAATAAATAAATAAACTACCAAATTTTACAAGATATTATACTGTTTTTATTTAAGCTATTGCATAGCTTTTATCTCAGACTTTGAGCGCGGCGACCGAATGTAAAAATTCCGTAACGAAAAAACCTAACACCCTCCACTCCAACTGGCAGAGTGATGCGATGCTATGCAATAGCTTTACCGCGGCAGTCCTCGAGTGCAACACGTATTTTTTTAAATAGAATGAAGGTTTTGGTAAGTATATAATTTATTAGGTTTTAGACAACGCGGTAATACCAAAGGGAGAGCTATTGAATTAATAAATTAACAACAAAAATTTACAGGATATTAGTTAAATAGCATATTAATGATTTTTTTCTTAATTATTCAAGACTAGCTGTACTCTGCGGTTTTACCCGCAGTGCTCCGCTCCTGTTGGTCTCAGCGAGATGATATATAGCCTATAGCCTTCCTCGATAAATGGGCTATTTAACACCGAAAGAATTTTTCAAATCGGACCAGTAGTACCCGAGATTAGCGCATTCAAACAAAAAAAACTCTTCAGCTTCATAATATTAGTATAGATTATTGGTTAAGTTCTCATTATTATTATTAAAGATTATTATTTAATGAGATAAACAGTATAATTATAGTGTCATTATTAACTAACTACATTATGTAAGGAAGCTTAAGTTATTAATAACAAAGGATTTGTTTAAGCATTACTCAACTGTGACAGAAAGAGTTGCATAAGATCAGAGTATGTATTTATTCATTTTTCCTTAACAAATCAATATCAATACTAATATTATAAAGCTGAAGAGTTTGTTTGTTTGAATGCGCTAATCTGAGGAACTACTGGTCCGATTTGAAAATTATTTCGGTGTTACATAGCCCATCTATAGATTCATCGAGGAAGGCTATAGGCTATAATTATATCATCACGGTGAGACCAACAGGCGAAACCGCGTGGTACAGCTAGTACTACATAAATAGCTTAATATAATATTTGTAACGTTATTTATAAATATGTATGCCCAAATAATTGCCTTATGCCTTTTATTTATCACTACATAGTATAAAACAAAGTCGCTTTCTCTGTCCCTGTGTATGCTTAAATCTTTAAAACTGCGCAATGGATTTTGATGCGGTTTTTTTGTAATAGAACGAGTGATTCAAGAGGAAGGTTTTCGTATATAATTTATTAGGTTTTAGACAAAGCAGGCGAAGCCGCGGGCGGAAAGCGAGTAAAATATATTTCCTAATTAATATAAATCATAAACCCATTAAAAAAATGGCAATCAAAACACATCAAGTCATTAGTTTAAGTTACATCATTCTCAAATTTACTTTCACCATTTTAATAGCTTCCATGATCACCTATAGATGATGATGTGTACAAACCAATCATATTATTTTTTAATCTTAATATATATAAATCTCGTGTCACAATGTTTGTCCTCAATGGACTCCTAAATCACTTAACCGATTATAATAAAATTCGCACACCATGTGCAGTTCGATCCAACTTGAGAGATAGGATAGTTTAAACATGTAGGTACCACGGGCGAAGCCGGGGCGGACCACTAGTTTTAATTATATTTTTTTTAACTTAGTTACTGTGCACATCAATATTTGGAAAAGTTTAAAAAAAAAAAGCTTTTACTTTCATATGATAATTTCAAACAATAACATTATTTAGTAGGAATCTCCAAAAGTCGGATAAATGACCTTTCACATTATTTGGACAACGGAAAATCCAATATTATATCACTTTCCTTACGATGCAGTTACAAAATATTTGCATCAAGGGAAAACCGATATTTCTCCCATTATCAAGATCTTGCAAGTGACCTTGGGCATTATCGAATAATATTAAAAAATTAAAAATATTTTATATAACATAAATAAAGCTCGCAGGTAAATAACAAGTTGAAGGCTACACCACAGAATAGGAAGTATAAATCGAAAATATTATTATTACAAGGCTAAAAAACCTGTTTATATACTAGTATTATTTGAAATACCATTTGTCGCTATCCATGCAATTTACTAATGGCATTGCTTGGTAATTCCTAGATTCTATGACAAAGGAATAAATAATATAGGTAAGTCTTAATGCAAGTTTCTAACTTCGCATGTACTTGAAAAAACTTTCACTTCTGGTTTTTACGTAAAAATAAACTTACCAGTGGAAATCCTTTGACGTTTCGGTGGTTTAATAAATCTTTGAACTAATTTTATTATTTCTTAATCACCAGACATAATATTAATTCGTATTTTATTAATAATAATTAGATCACAAAACTAAACACCCCTCTCCATAGCTTCTATCAGATCACTGACACCATACATTATACTCTTTGACTGACACAATCACTGACAAAAATCAAAATATGACAAATTTTAAAACTTTGCAAGAAAACTTTTTTGACGCACACCGTCAATCACGAATTCGATGATTGTCAAATTTGACAGTGACATGTGTCTATTTAAAAAAGTGATCGAACAAATACAAGTCATTTTAGTCGTGAAAACCCTCCCCCTAAAAACGAAACGTATTTGATTCAATTTATTTAAATCCAAAACTTATCAGAATATATTGAGAATTATAGTCTAGTTTATTTCACTAAAGATAAATAATAACAGACGTTCTAAAATTGATAATTCACTTATATTTTATTTGAATTGAGACGTTTAATTAATAAACGCACAGTTTATAAATATGTACTTTAAAAATTATAATATATTTTAATGAACATCAATCAACTTATAATTTGTCATGTAATAAAATCTTACATAGTACATATACGTGTAAACTGTAAATATGATTTCGACTATATATAGAAAGATTTTGTGCGCCTGATCTTTTATACCAGTATTCCGTGAATATAGCTGAGAAAAAAGAAAGGGGCATTTGATTTAAAATTATTTTGACTATTCAACCTTGTATTCAACAAATGTAAATTGAGTTTTTTTAGATTTTATCTTTTTATTTTGTTTTGGCATTGTTACTAATTTATTATCTACGTTATCATAAACTTTGCTATGACTTTTTCAGAAGTGACACTCTAAATAATATTTGATAACATTTTCTATACAATAATCAAATATATATTTCATATAAAGGATATACACTAGATAGGAAATTATGTAAATTTTAATGATAAAGTTGTACTTAATATAAATAATTACAATCGTTTGAGAAATCAAAATGTCGCCGAAAAAGAAAATACGAAAACCGCCGCCAAAATTTCGTTGCGATGAGGTCCAAGGGGAGAGATTCCACGCGCCAACTGAGGAGGTTTTCCAGCATAACTGGTGGGAAGTCTTCTGTTTCCCATATATACTCTGTGGAAGGCTATGGGACTGCTTTGTAGCCCTCTGCTCAGGCACTAACCAATGTCTAGTGTACTGGATGATGATACAATGGGTTGTTTGTAAAATAACGAGAATCACGACCCCAGATCCCATAATGTTCCCTTATTATTTTTACATGTTCTGCCAGGTTATACTACTCACTCTATTTTTTATTATGCTTTGGATTTGGTTCGGGAAAAGCATTATTATACCTTATTTTCATGCTTTTTATGTTGCTATCACTGAAGATGAAGACGCATCTGTGGGAAACACTTCAAGGTTATCATTTAGAAGATATTGCTTCAGGAAAAGTGAAATATTTGACAGCTCCATGGATAGTTCCGCGCTTAATTTGAATTTCAATCATCATACATCGATGGTTACCTTTGTATTCCAATTATTTATGAACAATATCAATATTTAATAATTTGTTTCTACCTACTTTACGGTAAAAATGTTTATCAACAAAGTATTAAAAGTTTATTACAAAACTTAACTTTGTGATTATTGCAATGTGTTGGTATAATTAAATATATTACATATAATAAAATTTAAATTTTAATGATTTAATTTATAGCTATTCTATTCGCATACCTACGTGATTTTGATGATAGCTCTTGGTATAACATTGGGTTTACGGTTTTCCGTTTTTCAATTCTGCGTCAGTCGGAATTTAGACGTGATAGCGAAACGTCGCGTCGCGGTCGCTCATAAAACAGATTAAATTAATAATCTGTGTACGACGGACGATAATCTAAGGACGGACGTCAGAAAAATGTCGGAAAGTGTGTCAAAGTAATTTTTATTTCACAATTTACGAATTCAACGATTTAATAACAGATTTAATCGCGCAATTTAAATCTGGTGTTTAAAACAGTTGTGACAAGTTGATAATATAGTTCGCTACCACATAATAATTCAGGAAAGTAAATTGGTAAGTAAACTATTTATGTGAGAATTAATTCACGTAACGCAGGAGAAATTTCAAATAAGAATTAAATTACAATACTAACACGAATACAAAGTGAAATATTTGAAAAATAAACTAAATCTAACCTAGTGCATGTATACGTTGATAAATTTGTTCAATTCCAATATAATAATATAAATTTCAATATACCTATCTAATAAAGTTGCGTGTTAATCAGTTATATTTTCATGATTAATGGCAATTGTATTGTTTTAATACTTCCGTTTATAAAAGTGAAATTCCTTTATACGTATGTAAACTTTCTATGTCATTCCACTCTCTCTTAGTGACCTTGATTTTTTGGCACCGATTTTTGAACGAAAGATGCGTGGCGTAATGATATAATATTTTTACTCATAACTTTTTTGTAGGATATACAAATAAATATACTATTTACTTATAGAAAGTGCGAAAAATAAATATATGTATACAAATTCCAATTGGAAATTAAAAAATCTGCATCGTTTTTGTATCTCCTAACTGAAAATAATTCCAAACTCCAAAGACATAATTGTATGCTTTAAAAGTAGTTTAAAACAAAATAAAATGTTAAAGAAAGTATAAAATTCATACAAAATATTATTCCTTGCTTATGGTGTGGTTTTACATGGTTTTTAAACAGCAGGCAATATTAAATTTGTTAGGTGTTAGATGACAGTTTTGGTTTCATCACATAGTTTACCATTTCATCATTATTAATTTTAGATATAATCGATATTCAATAGTAATTAAGTGTGTGATATTTTTTAAACTATGAGGCTCATAGCAAAAAAATTGTCACTCTTTTATGGTAACTATGCTGTTAAGAAAACAAATAAATTTTTGTTGTTGATTATACATTATTAATATTTATCTATATATATATAAAACAAAGGTGACTGATATAGTGATCTATCAACGCACAGCCCAAACCACTGGACGTATCGGGCTGAAATTTGGCATGCAGGTAGATGTTAGGACGTAGGCATCCGCTAAGAAAGGATTTCCCGAAATTCTTGCGGGAACGGGGAAAAACGGGGATGCACGTACAAAGTCGTGGGCGGAAGCTAGTTCTACATAAAGAAAGAAAGAATTGGTTTAAACATGATTATTATTTTCAAATTTCAACAGCTTGTGCATGTTGATTACAGCATTATTTCCATGAAAGTAAGCTAGACAATAAATATATATTTACTAGCTTACCGGCTTCGCCCGCTTTGTCTAAAACTTAATAAATTATATACTAAAACCTTCCTCTTGAATCACTCGTTCTATTAAAAAAAACCACATCAAAATCCGTTGTGTAGTTTTAAAGATTTAAGCATACATAGGGACATAGGGACAGAGAAAGCGACTTTGTTTTATACTATGTAGTGATTACAATTTATTCTAGGTAAAGGTGTAGCTTTCTTAAAACTTTCCACCTTATATTTATGACTAGTTTCGCTCCGCGGCTTCACCCGCTTTGCTCCGCTCCTGTTAGTCTTAGCGTGGTGATATATATAGCCTATAGCCTCCTTGATGAATGGGCTATCTAACACCAAAAGAATTTTTCAAATCGGCCCAGTAGTTCCTGAGATTAGCGCGTTCAAACAACCAAACGAACAAACTCTTCAGCTTTATAATTTTAGTATAGTCAATGATGTATTAATTGAGCAACCATGGAGTTTCTTGCCAGTTCTTCTCCAAACATACTGCGTGGTAAATGTGTAAAATATGTTATGATGTATCAAAAGAGCTTCTAGAAGAAGTCTAATTGAATAAATAAATGTTTGAGTTTGAGTTAAATTCAATACATTCGTTTTTTACACCTATAATTGCATGATAAATTAAAATTAAAATTATCTTCGAACGATGTTAAATGCAATTATTTAATTGCATTTAACATCGTTCGAAGTATTAAGAAGAATTTAAATTTTTAAATTATGAAAATAATTGGAAAATGTAACTGTAATATTCATGTGACCTTTACCTTTTATGTGTTTAAAAAATGAATTGAGAATTATCTATGATGAAAGAAATAAAAAATTTTTTGTAAAAAAAAAAAATTTAATGTTTGGACGTGTTTTTCTGCTAGGATATTTAAATTGACATTATTTGAACAATGAACTATAGCGTTTCTTGCCAGCTTTTTTGTAGAAACTGCTTTCAAAACCGGTGATAATATATTATGACAGTTAAAAATTGTTTCTGAATAAATAATATTTGGGTTTGAGTTAAATAAATAAAATAAAAAAGACTTTTTTTTTTTTGGCTTTTACAATAGCCTTGCCAGGGTACAGATACAGGTTAGGGATAATTTAATTTTGATCCACACCTAGTCCAGAGATTGACATTGTGGTTTTTTGAAAGATTTGGTCCAATATTTGTGACAGCAATGGATTATTTAACACAAATGATTCATCAGTTTGAACTAGTTGTTCCTGAGATTAGCACACTCAAACAAACTAAGCCTTATTGATTATAGTTATGTAGGTAATAATTTTTTTGAGTTATATTTCAAGGTCGCGTCTTGGCAATACCGTCACATCATGGAGCAAGGCAACGATTTTGGGATCTCTGAATCTTGCCAAAGAAGTTTCACTTCTGACACATGTGCTCGTCCGTGTGTGCTTTCTTTATACCTATAGCTTGTTCCATAATAACTTCCTGAACCCCATTTTAAAC
>CAJQZM010028373.1:0-10617 GCA_907164665.1 Colias nastes | reverse complement strand
ACTGCACAAGTTGTGCATAAAATATTTTTCACCACCTCTCCTTTTATTAGAATCCACTCGTTTTAATTAATTAGTCCGCATAGAAGCACAGCACCGAAATACAACTAATCCGCATACCTTAAAGCTCCATTCAAAAATTCGCCGAACGAAAACAAAGAATTGGCAACACAAGCGCTCATGTCACAGAAACTCATCGGGTGGCAACCCTATCGTTGACAGCTAGCAAGCGAGTCGCGAGTGAAGTTGTCGCGGGTGTGATCTAATGCGCGATGTTCTGGTTGATCCAGTCGATGTCCTCGTAGAAGCGCGGGTCCGACACCAGCAGGGACGCGCGCTTGTAGAAGAAGTAGTAGCCGGGGGCCACTGGAATTAGCGAAAGTGTACAATTATTCACACGAAAGGGGGTTCACTATCACTATAAAATAAATACATAATATATCAATATAAAATTTATTTATTTTATAATTTATTTTTATACTTTTAATTAACTATGTAGACACAATAATGCCTTTGATTATTTTATACAAATTTATACAGGGTGTCCCAAGAAGTATGGATATACTGAAGCCAGGAGTTAGAGGACCTAGAGGGCTATCCGAATCACCCCCATGTATGTAATGCGATTTTTCGTATTTTCGGAGTTATGACGTTTTTTTTAAATTTTCACATCCGCGAGTACATTGAGATTTTTATTTACGGTGACGTGACTTATAACGGTAGATGCTTGACTTTTTGTGGGCTAAGTTGAATAATAGGCCAATTCAGTATGGTAATGTCGTGGCCATATCGTAGATTTGCTCATTTCATGAAATGATTGATCATTTCACGAAATGGTCGCATTTCATGAAATGGCCAACATAGTTTGATCAGATCGTTAAATCGTCAACGTTTCACGATTTGGTCATCCACATTTGGCCAGATCGTATAAAATATAGAGAGTCCATAAAACATTAAAAAATTCTGAATATTTTAAGAACTTGTTTATTGTCATTTAAGTTAGTGCCGCGGCAGCGGCCGGCGAATGCCAGAAGCGAATGGTTTTTGCAATATAAAACAGTTAGGTTAGGTTAGGTTTGACTTTAATAAACAACGCACGAGCCGAGCGAGCAAAGCGAGCGTGCCGCGGCAGCGGCCGGCGAGTGCTAGAAGCGAATCGCTTTTTAAAAAAGAAACAATTATAATAACATAGGATATATAAATATATTTATGTATAGGATTTTAGACGCATTTTTTCTTCAATATAAGATATCCGCATTTTCCATAGTACTCGAACCTCTTCGTCGAAAATTATTTGCTATGACTTTCTTCATATTGTAATAAAACGAATTATGACGTTTTTAACTGCGAATAATTAAATTTTCGCCGGCGGCCGCCATCTTATCACATAAACACAGCGCTTGCAGCGCCTCTACCAATAATTAATGTAACTATTTTACGATATGGCCAAATAATTTTGATCATTTCATGAAAAAACCGCGCGTTTAGTTGGCCATATCGAGAAACGATTTCTTATCATTGATCTGCTCAAACCACATCATGATGTGGCCAATAGACATTCAACCATTTCATGAAATGCGACCATTTCACGAAATGATCGATCATTTCATGAAATGAGCAAATCTACGATATGGCCACGACAGTAACATTCAATATCGTTAGATCTTTGAATGGAATAAAAAAAAGAATTGAATGCCAAGAAAGCCAAAATTACCCAGTTCACAACTTCAAGGGCCCGTAAATAAATAAAATCACATAAAAAAGATTTCCGTTTGGCTTTTAAAAACTTGCTCTATCTATCAGGTAGCTACCCTTCATATTATTATTCAAAAGGCATCAATCGAAAAAATTAAATCTAAATGTGGTAAGTGCAAAATTTTAATTTACATGATGATTAATTTAAACAAAGTAAAACCAATTACAAGGTGTTAAATTACAAAAAATATTTAAAATGGCCCCCTGTTGCTTAATGCAAGTGCGACATCACAGGAAAAAGTTAATTTTTAAACGTCTGAATGCCTTCTATTATTAATGGTTTCTTCTGCTACTCTCAATTTCCGGGTTAATTCGTCCAAATTGCGGCATTATCTCACAATGTGCTTAAATTGATGTTTCAGTTTTAATGGCGGACGGCAGTATTTTAATGTTTTATTTTTTGATATCTCAATAATCTTAATACTGTAAATAAAACAAAGCGGGTATTTTTTATTCAATTTACATTTTTTTCCCCTAAAAACTCTTAATTCATCCACCGATTTATTGATATAGTCGTAAAGGCAGTTTTACATTGAGTCAGTAGCTAACGTCAGTCGACTGCCGGGTCAGTGCTGACCTGGCACTGCCATATTGTAAATTGATTTCAAGTCAGCATAGCACTGTCGCGTCAGCACTGACTTCAATATACCCGCTTCATATTTTTGTCGTCAGTCCGCTCCCCCCTTCCATCCGCGCCAGTGCAACTGACGACGTCTAAATGCCGAAGTCAGTCGCTGATCAGTCGCTGCCGCTCTGTTGTATGGTGGCCACGCTGCGTCGCACCGCATCAAAAAATGACGCGAAAACTGAACGACACGGAAAACTTAAAACTTGTCCAACTATACCGCGATAATGAATGTCTGTGGGATAATAAATCACAAAATTACAGAACCCCCACTTTTCTGTCTGTCATCTATCAATTTTCGTACCCAAATTTTTTTCCTATTTATCCCAGATATCTCTTCTTCTAACATACCAGTTAGTTCTTGCATCATCACAAAGGTAAATTTTCTCAACAAATTATTGAGTTTAATTTTTTGCTGTTTTCGAGGATTCATTTTTCCGCACTGACTTTACAAACGTGTGTACACCAAAAGAAATACAGTCGACTCTCGTTAATTCGAAACTCGAGGGACTCTCAAAATATTACGAATTATCAAGAGTTTGAAATATCAAATGGTTCGAAATTTGTGAGAGAAAATAAATAAAACTTCGAATTACTAATTGTTAATCAATTATTATTTATTAAATGCTATTCTACAGTAACCGAATGATAACTAAACATACCAATTTGTGAGAAGTTTAAAGTCAAACTAATCATAACAAAAACAACGGCTCATTGAACAAGTTTGACTTTGTCGCAAAATGAACCTACCTGACTACCTGCTTACAATCTTTCCGCCTCTTTCTCTCTGCAACTTTGAATTGTCGAGTGTTGGACGCCGATGAGTTCGAATTAACGCGTCGTTTTGTTATATAGCAATGGTATTTTCATTCGAATTACCAAGTGCACAAAAATGTATGGATTTAGTTCGAAATATAAAGAGATTTTGTAGGGACCTCGTGATAACTTTGAATTATAGAGAGGTTCGAATTATCGCAGGTTTGAATTAACGAGATTCGACTGTATCGTCGACTACTGACGAACTATTGACTGCGTGTAAATAGTATGAGACAGTTTTCGGCGCCAGCACTGACGACAGCTACTGACTCAATGTAAAACTGCCTTTGTCTATGGCAAGCATTGCAAGACGAATATTTACATCTTCCCTAGAAACAATTAAAACTGTCTATGGAGCGGCAACGTCACGTCAGCCGGTTGACATTCGTGCGTCGTGTGGAGCGGCAACGTCTCATCAGCCAATCGATATGCGGTAGTCGTGCGGCGCGGCAACGTCGCATTAGCGTCTCGTCCAGGTGGTCGTCCTGCGGCGCGACAATGCCACATCAGCCTCTCGCCCATGTTATTGTCGTGCGGCGCGGCAACGTCGTATTAGCGTCTCGTCCATGTAGTTGTGCGGCGCGACAACGTGGCAACACCCTCTCGCCCATGCGACTATCGAGCGGTATGGCAACGTCACCTCAGCCTCTCCATGCTGTGCCCATGCGATTGCAGCACGTGCGACCCCACTACTCGACCGACTATAAAGATGCTACCTCGTTGAAAGGAACTAACACCCAGTTTCTGCCGCAGCTTCTTTGAATATTATTCCAAAAAAACAATAATTGAACGCAGTTTATTCGTCAACAAACACCAATTACGCTATGTTTCAAAAGCTGAATTCTGATTAAACATACAATTGTGATCAATGTTTTTAACATCCACGGAAAACAGGCCTAAGTCATCACTCAACTTCAATGCAGATTCATCACTCCTGTGAGATTCAACTTCAATGAACCTGTGAGATTCAACTTCAATGCTTCTAACAGCAATAATATTTATTTTTATTTATTAAAAAAAATACAAAATACAAATGCTACTCACTGCAGCGCTGCAATGTGAACAGCACCATCACGAGCGGCTTAGAGATGGACTCCGACTCCTCCCACTTCTCGATGATCCATGCTGACTGCAGCGCTATGGAGACCAGGAAGTATGCGAGCGTCACCGCGCCGGCCACGCGGAACTTGCGGATCAGCACTTCGATTAGACCAGCCTGGAATTGGAGAATAAGATTTGTATGTATTACCTGTGGCTTTGATATCATTTGAATTGCCAATACACCCGAAAACAAACAAAAATATAAAAAGATGTCATAATCAACTAGCATATTAAGCCATTAAAAATCTATATTCTCAATTAAATGGTGCTGTTTAATTAATTTTCTCAATTATATCCTGAATGTTCAATCAGTAAATGAACATTTCATAAACAACAAGGTAAATAATGAAAATCCCCTTGCCAAGACAAATCATTAAAATTTGAATGCATTATGAGTCACAAGGTACCATATTGATATTTCATTTCATATAGTTTTCATTCAAATACAAATACCTTGTAGTTCCATAACTACCAACTATAAATAACAATATGTCATATCAAGCATATATTATTATTCATAGCAGATTGTATTGAGTTCCTTCCTAATATTTTTTCATACATCTAAAGTCTAAACATTCAAACTGTCACAATTAATATTAATTATATAGGAGTGTAGATACAAATTCACAATTTATTTCATGTGTATAGAATACACAAAGGAGCAACATTTTAATAAAATGTTAGAGTGAACCTGCCCTGGCTACACAAGATTTTTTTCTTCGTCTCCACCGGGAATCGAACCCAGGACCCCTCGGTGTTACGCTCACGCATCAACCACTGTACCGAGGAGGTGGTCTGGCTACACATGGCCATGGGTGTAATGTAGTTATAAAGCTTAACAATTTTTTTGTTTGAATAAATAACTTTATGTTATTATTAACTACCGCCTCCTTGGTACAGTGGTTGACGCGTGAGCGTAGAACCGAGGGGTCCTGGGTTCGATTCCCGGTGGAGACGAAGAAAAAAAAAATGTCTCGGTCTGGTAGGATACAGAAGGCTGATCACCTACTTATCCCTAAAGAAAATCGATCAGTGAAACAGATGTATGCATAATGCATCTGCCCCTTACCCCACTACGGGGACACGGGACTTCACTTTTTACTATTATTAACTATGGGTCCAAATGCAAAAGTTAGAAAGCCCATTTATCGAGGAAGACAATATTGGGTTGAGAGTTGAGAGTTGGTCAAGTGTCCGGCCCGGATTGGCGTGAAAGGATGTGGGTTTGAGTCCTGCCTCGTGATCAAATTTTTTCTATTCTCTATAAATGTATAAGACAATAGTATATCATCACTCTAATATCAATAGGAGGGATGTGATGCAGGTAAAACCGCAGTGCACAGCTAGTACTACATACATTATACTGTACAGACTTTTTTCTCCCATTCCCTCCATATTAGGCATGTTTTGAATGTTAATACAAAATAGTTAAAATTCATAACTATTTGATATAGTCATTGAAATTTCAATCAATACAAAATGGTGCCTCACAAATATCTTAGTAATTAGATTAATTAATTGAACTATACAGTTATGGACAACTAACCTATTTATAGAATTGCAATGAAATGGGTACTTACTTGAAATAAATATGTTGAGAAGAAAGAGATGAGTATGGATGTTATAGCCAACACGAGACAAAGGTCCTGAAAGCTACAGATAATTTATTAATACAATTTGTTTCCAGTATTAAATTAATAACATTTTAGAGCATAATCCGTCGAATGAGTTACACTAAAATTTGAAAGAATATTGTAAAATACTTACAAGAACAAAAGAAGCAATCCCCCTCGGCTCTTCGGGAACAGACTCCAACAGTTGAATAATAAATCGCAACACATAAATAGCATTTGAAACACAAGACATGTTGAATATCTCGGCACTGATACTTTCATTTTCACGCGTTTGCTGAAAACGTGTTTGATAGACGAAGTTTTCCTTATTTTAATTAAATTTATTTAAAAAATTAAAAACAAAAATCTCGCAAAACAGTTTTGTTTCAAACGTGACAGGTGACAGTGACGTTTCAAGTACCAAGTATCGTCAGAAATCAATACCATGTAGTAGGTATTAATATTTCGCTGTGTGGCTGTAATCCTTAGATCATTAAGTAATGGATAACACTCGCAGGCGTTTCCCCTTTTGCCGAGGTATAAGATTATTCGAATCGAAAAATCTTATGCTTTCATAAAAACTACTTGCGTAATCGATTACAAACACTCTGCGTATTCGTAAAACATCGAAAGGACGTCTGCGAGTGCTCCGCTAAAAATGCCGTTTTGCACTGTCAAGTCTTGCAGAAGCAATTCAAACATGTCGAATATTAAAAAAGATGGAATAACCTTTCATTTGTGTATATTTTTTTATTTTTTTAACGTACATTTCTAATTAAATGCAATTTCTAATAATCGTCGATGTATCGTATTAGCGATATGATCAAGACAAATAATCGAGTCATGCTTACTCGATCATTGATGCGGCCCCACGAGACTATCATGGAAAGAAAATATACAAATTTAATCTTTATGAACTAAGAGATAAAGTTGAATTTAAAACGCGATAATGAACCGCATTCCTTACGAGACTATCTTGTAAAGAAATACAAATTTAATCTTTATGACCTAAGTGATAAAGTTGAATTTAGAACGCGATATTGAACCACACTCCCCACGAGACTATCTTGGAAGATACAAATTTAGTCTTTATGAACTTAGTGATAGAGTTGAATTTAAAAACTCGTCGCTTAAAAGGTCGTAAATTTTTACGACTTTCGTGACACAAATTATTTTTGTGAATGTGTGATTGTGTTTCATTGTGTGTTTCATAGTGTGAGTTACCCTCCCCGCACCAAAATCAGCAGAAAGTTTAGTTAGAACATTTGCCAGCGTACTCCATCCATTACTTAATGATCTAAGCTGTAATCAATACAAAACACCGTAGATTACAGAGAAGCCTTCAGGATGCCCTTGGCCCTTGGCCTTCGTGGAAAATTTCTTGAAATTATTTATAAAGTCTTTATAAAGTCCATAATGGCCTTTAAAGACGAAGGGTGCAATTTTGTATGTTTATTTTTCTGTATGTATCGAATCAAGATTCTTTAATCTTTTCAATTAAATAATTTTGCAATACTTTAGTAACAAAGCAATTGTGTATATTAAGTATAAACGAAGTTACTTATTATTACTCACGTAATAAGTTAATATAAATCATAGAAAATATTTATGCGTGTAAAAGGAAAGTAGCTATAATTTATGATTAAAAATGAATAAGATACAAATATATGTTTTCATTGAACCCATTTAACTGTAAATAAAATAATTTTCACACTTCCCTGTTCTGAAAAGCAAAACAGTATAAAATTTAATGAAAATTAATGTTTAACTTATTCTAAAAATTGACGTTTATTTATTTTCGCGGCATAATGTTGAAGTCGATACTCGATAAACGAGCTATCACTAAAATGTATAAAATATGTTGACATTTTCCTCTGGTGTGTAATATCATTTTAATACGAAGCTATAATGTGTTTATAAGCTCGGAATATTTTCGTAATTATTAAAAGTAAGTTTAATGCTCGCATCATTAAAAAAGAAAAGCATTTCTTACTAATAAAATAACTTCCGTCGACATTACGACAGGAAAAGGAAGTATCTGATATTGAAAGTGCTTGGCGCTCGCTCTGATTTATCCATATCCTGTTTTAAGTATGAAATAGAAAAGCAAGATATTTTTATTATTTCCGATTTCGTACAAAATGTTTATTCTACAGAAAGGGCAAATTATGATTAGAACAATATTGTCTAAATACTTCACGGTGACAATGGATATAACATGATTGGGGTTATAAATATAATTTGTATTTAGTTTTTGTTTACACGATTTTAAAACTTGGAAGTTTAATGAAGTTTAATTCAATAATTAATTTCAGAAGAAGTGAAAGGTCAAGATGACCTCAGAGTTTTGTGCGGACGATGTTTTGGTTCAATTAACATCACCACCAGTTTTTGTAAGTACTTACATTTTATTTTATTTTTCAATATATTCTTGTGGGTAGGTTAGCAAGTCCCTTATATAAATGATTTAACACATGAATTATCTAATACAAAGGCTTCTACATACCTATTATTAGATTTTATATGAAACACTAAGAAGATACAGTTGGATAGCCTTCAATTAATACATATTGTATAGAATCTATAGTAACAGATGTTTATCTTTTACTTAAAATATTTTATTCAATCGGTTGTCATTTATATACCTACTATCAAAACTTGCTGTTATATTCAGCCTAGCTGTTATGGACATAATATCTATGAATTTACTTCTAGTATGTAGGTAATATCAAGAACATGTAAAACTACATAATTATAAAAATAAGATTTTTATTTAATGTTTCTAGCGCTGGACATGTTATATAGGTACCATATTTGTGCCACATAACATCAACGCTATGCAACATGAGCTTACAGTGAAAAACAATCATATTGGCTTGAATGGCTTGACAATTTTTATTCTGTTTAAGTTGTATCCAAATAGTTTTTAATAGCCAATTTAGTTAGTTAAATGTGACCTATAGACTACATTCCAAAAGAAGTTGAACAAGCTTTAATTCAATTTCACGGTACACATATACAATACAATATATATAATATGTACAATAACTTAACCAATGCAAACTATTTCCATTATTCATGAAAAAAACATAGTTATTTTATGTCAATGTATTAGCAGCATAAAATCCAAAATATCAAATTACAATTTCAGTCGGAAGCAACATGCAGCACAAGTACAACACCAATAACAACAAGGGTACAGACTTCTTCAGTAGCGGTGGAGCTTGGTCGGAGGCTGTTACTGGCCGCTCGAGCAGGTGACACCGCTGAAGTACTAGAATTGATGGCTAAGGGCGCTCCCTTCACAACAGACTGGCTTGGAACCTCCCCCTTACACTTGGCTGCCGCTAACAAACATGTGGAAACTTGTGCAGTGTTATTACGTGCTGGAGTGAGTAGGGATGCTCGGACGAAAGTGGAAAGGACCCCATTGCACATGGCCGCTCATGCTGGCAATGCATCAGTGATCACTCTGCTGATTAATCATGGAGCTAGTATTGATTGTCGGTGAGTGTTGTTTTGTTATAGATATTTTAAGTTAAAATTGAAAATTGCTTTGAACAATGAAGATGTTAAAATAACTTAATACATTTTATTTATATTCCTATGTATAAAATGTATGTACGAGATAGTTAATGATCTAACAAAATAATAGGAAACTCATTCGGCTGCGGCTGGTGTTGTTCATTAGTGATTATCAAAATCTTTGTACATTTTATATAAGAACTTGAATATTTTATTAACAAATTATTTCAGTAATAGTATAAATTCGTATGGTAACCAAAATTTATATTAAAATATAGGAATAGAAACAATAAAAACAATATTTTTATTAACAGTGTATTACATGTTTTACATCATGATGTAGAAAATAAAGAGGGGACTTTAGTTTTGTGCGATATCTGGCAGTTCATCTGTACTGGTTTCTGCAGCCATCAGATCAGGCCATGGATCTGGTTGGCTGCAGATACAATATTATGAAGAGTACATACCTATAATAATTAATACAGCATAAATAACATTTAACGAACAGCGATAGAAACAATGTCGTAAATTGGACTCTATCTCATTGATTTAAGGTTGAATTTAGTTTGTGTATATTAGTATCATATTACTTTGGCTGTTAAAATTTATCTCTCTTAATCTTAAGTTGATGCTTATAAGCTAGATTTTTCTTTTTGCCTTTTGAACGTCGGTTTCTTTCGAATAGAATTTTACATAGAATTCATCTGAAATTACATCGAGATAATATGTAAGTACATACTATCTCTATGTGAAATTATGTTTTTGTTTTGTTTGTTTAAGATTGTATATTGTATTTGTATATCTAGTTGTTATTGATCAATGTTGTTATTCGACCGCCTCCTCGGTACAGTGGATGACGCGTGAGCGTAAAACCGAGGGGTCCTGGTTTCGATTCCCGGTGGAGACGAAAAAAAAAATGTCTCGGTCTGGCACGACACAGAAGGCTGATCACCACCTTGTCTCTAAAGAAATTGGATCAGTGAAACAGACGTATAATGCATCCGCCCCTCACCCCACTAGGGGACACGGGACTTCACTTCACTTATTGATCAAAGTTTACGAGGATGATTTGTTACGGTTTAGCGACATGTTGCAAATGACGCCGCTGCACTGGGCAGCAGCTCGCGGGCACGTGGCAGCCGCACGCGAGCTGCTGCTGGCGGGCGCCGACCCGGCCGCGCGCTG
>CAJQZM010028363.1:0-10332 GCA_907164665.1 Colias nastes | reverse complement strand
GCAATGATGTTGGCGTATGCCGCGTCTACTAGTATAATAGGTCATTGCCTACAGGTAAATCTTATAAAAACGTGTTAGAAGCTGTGTTAAAAATTCAAAAACGATTGAATGTAACACGAAACAATAATTTGGTAGGTACGAAGGTAGGTATTTAATATGGCAATATTAGCGTAAATTATCTCCAAAATATCAACCTTTCAACGTTAATTCAAGCAAACGTTTAACAGAGCTTATTTTTAAACATCAATTAACAAAGATGGTCGTTTCTACAGGGCCGATATCGCCGATAAGATAGTGATCTTAACAGGCGACCACCCTGGCGGCCATTTGCATAAAAATCTCACCCATGCGTTAATTGCCTTTGAATGTCTAGATGCGCCTTTATACAGCTAATTACCTATTTGAATATAATTGATATTGCTTTTGTTACTGTGATATAGGTGGGATTTAATTTGGTAGGAAAAAATAGATATTTAAACTGTGTTTGTTACTTATTTTAACGGTTTTTATATTACATACCGATCTTAAATAATCCTACAAACGACTAACGTTATTAATTTGTAAGGCCACTTTTCTGAACATCTTTAGGCGCGTTGAGAGTAAAATTCAATACCGTCACGTCATGGAGTAAGGCGACGTATTTGGTATCTTTGAATCTTGCCAAAGAAGTTTCACTTCTGACACGTGTGCTCGCCACGTGCTCTTTTTTAATAATATCTTACCATAGTAAGTATAATGAACTTACTCAGATATGTACCTACTTGTTTATCTATTTCTCTATACCTTACGAACTGATATACCTATCAACACTGGAAGTATAGATATAGGTAATTAGGTATTCAGGTATACAACTAGATTACCCAATGCCTGCTTGTGGCGACTGTGGTTTCTTGCACATATAGCATAATTACATAATATAATGGATGAGTTATTTGATTGTGGTTTCGTATAAGCCATGTCGATTATCGATTATAGTATCATTGGTATTTTGGTTTGACTAGTGGAAGACGGCGGATTCGATTGCTCTAATTTATATGGTTTACAATAACTATTTTTTATTTTTTTGCCAAAATAGGTCTGTAGTAGTGTTGCCCAAATTCAGTCTTGGTCTTGTTCTTGCGTTTTTGCAAGACCAAGACCAAGAACAAGACCGCGTATTTTTAGCAAGACCAAGACCAAGACTGACCGTGCAAGACTTGAGCAAGAACAAGACATAGCCTGCAAGACTCTTGCGTCTTGCAGCTAGGACTTAGCGCTATTTCACTGAGTAGTTAGGTGTAACAGTTCGGTGTATAGGTAGGTACCTACGCTTAGGAATTCTATGAGACGCAAAAAACTGTATCAAAGAATATGAAAAACTGGACCTATGCGCATTACGACTAATACCATAAACATAGCGAATAAAAAAATATCTATTAAAATCAAACTGAGTGCATGCATAGTTATGTTTTAACCATCGGCACTTTGATAATGCGGCATCAAAGGTTTTGTACTTACTTCTCAAAGAAATTTGCCGCTTTTCGGAAGTACATGGTTATGATACACGCGCCGGCGGCTTCTTTTGAAATCTAAAACAATCGTTGCCGCCACGCCGAAATCATAACATTTGACACTATTTGATTGCCGCCATAGGGCGTAGGTATACTCATGCAAAATAATTTCGAATTTTTTTAAGAGTACCTACAGGTGTTCCAAAGAATAAATAAGTTTCAGAGTGCTTAGAATGAAAATGAATACATTATACTGATCACGCAAGTAGTATTATGATTAGGATAAAATGGTAAGGATAGGTAGTAGATGTCATATTAATTCATTCTAGTAAGTATATATTATAATATTGATTACTTGTATGGTTTTGAAAGTTTTTTTCTTTTTTTACATGTTTTAGCAAATGTAAGCTTATAAATCATAAATGTTTATTAAGAAACAGTTACTTCCATGGAAAACGACATATAGGTCAGTTGATTTTTCGAATTTCTTATCAAATCTTCAGTTATTTATTAATCTGCTTGATCTTTACTATGGCTATGTTAATTCAAGCTCACAATGTTCCAATTCTAATACGTTTTTCTAAGATTTAAAGTAAACTTTAATAAATAGTAATAGACTAATAGGTAATTGCAAGACTTGCAAGACTCTTGCTGCAAGACCAAGACCAAGACCAAGACTGGGAGCGCAAGACCAAGACCAAGACCAAGACCAGGTGTATTGGCGCAAGACCAAGACCAAGACTGGCTAAGTCTCGTCTTGTTCTTGCATTTGGGCAACACTAGTCTGTAGGTATGTCTGTTGCGCTCGACTAAACTAAACACATCGACTAAACTTGAACTGTAGTTTTCGCCGGGTGGATGAAACGAGTAAATAAACTATGTATAATAAATAAATATTTCAGGACAATTTTCACAAATTATAATAAATAAAGTAGTGTAAGTAAGTAAGCAAAAAAAAAACATATTTAGATAAGAGCATTGAAGCATGTTTAATTTAATTTTAAAACAACATTGTTAATTTTGTAATAAAATGTGCTCCACTTATTAATTCAGGGCTGTCACTACATTTTTTTTCACAAAAAAGTACAAATTATTTTTTGTTATCCCAAATTCTAATTCTTATTTTGTGATTCTAAATCAGTTCGTTAATTAATTCAAGTATATATTCCTAAACGTTCTGTTTCCTTATAGGTACCTATTTGGATTTTCAAATAATAATTACTACTATGAGAAAGATATTAAAATTCAATTAAATTACTAAGACATAACGAGAATCCAGTAAAAGTCGAATAAAAAAATTATTTTAAATTTAAACCTGCTGCAGTTTTAATTTATTTACAAACGCTAAAACAAATAATATTTACATTAGTACCACTATTATACTAAAACTGCAACCAATTTAAATGTTAATTCCGCCAACCATATTTATTTTAATCGCCACAAAACAATATCTATTTGCTTACACAGTTTATCAATCATGTCGAACACATCACGCCATAGATTATGGTTGTATCGATATCGATATAATGTATCGATATATCGATAGATATGACCGCATGTCAGAAGCCTGCGGTGGACGGGGTATCGACAAATGACTGCGTGATTTGGATTATTGTAATGAATACTTGCTGGTATAAAAAATCGGTCAAGCGCGAGTTGAAGTCTCAGTTTATAGTAAAATGATTAATCCTGTTGCCTATTTTTTATAGTTTCTAATACATTTCTGATCCTCCATTCTATAATTTCATCGTTAAAATTTGTTACTTAATGCTAATTTCCATCTCAATATCAAATAGTCTTATGCCTTTTACGCTTACTATTTAAAAAACTTACTAAACTAAAACTATATTGTTGTCCTACTAATATTTTAAATGCGAAAGTTTGTGAGGATGGGTGTGTGTATGTGTGTGTGTGTTTGTTACTCTTTCACGCAAATTCCACTGAACCGATTGCAATGAAATTTAGCACACATATAGAGGGTAACTTGGATTAACACATAGGATAGGTTTTATCCCAGAAATCCCACGGGAACAGGAACTATGCGGGTTTTCCTTTAAAACGCGGGCGAAGACGCGGGCGAAAATCAAGTAGACACTATTTTCTAAATAACGATATTATACTATTCCTTGCACTATGACTAAAAGCTTATTTTGTTCCAATAATCTTAACATCTTATAAGGGAACTTATACATTCTGCGAATAGCGCAAAATTTGTATAACTTCCCTATCATTTCACCCTCACAAATATTCCATTTATCCCCTTAGAAGATCCGAAACATAATACCATCGTTAATTAGTCTCTTGGCAACGCTAACTCGATTCTATTTCACATTAGATCTAATTAATCGTCTCATTCCTAGTGAAGACAGACTTCTTAGTATTAGGTAGTTCAATAAAGAAACGAATCTTCAATGGCGGCCAAAGCTGACTTTGACAGATGGTAGGATCAGCAAAAAAGAAAATAAAAATAACGTAAATTGATAATTATTTCATTAATTATTTCAAATTGTTTGTTGACAAACTTTTTTGTTATTGTATTTGTGTATTTATATGAAAATTACATATACCTAACTGAAGCAGATCGCCGACGTTGCAGTTTCAGCGTATTGTGGATGTGACGACGTTTGACCTCAATTCGGCGACTCGTGTTATTTTAAATTAATTAATATTTCATTCTATATTCGATCGTCGAATGCATTAGAATATTTTTAGATTTAATTATTTTATTGTAATTTCTTTATTAATTAAAGTATTAGAAAGTTTTTGGTTTTTTTTCCAATCTGTGGCTGTCGCATACTTATTTGGCGCAGTCGGTAGGATATCCGCAAGTAGTATTCAAGACTAATTATCTTACATCGATATAACTAAACGTCGAGAAGCTACTTTGGGGGCTTTCAAGCACCGGCATCGGATATCAAGAATCTACAGTTCTGCAACAGCCCAGGGGAATCCAAACTTCGATTCACGGAGAGAAACCAGAAAATGCAGTATATGTAAGTACACTTGAATTGCTCTCGTGTTGCTTCCTTTATTCCTAAGTGTATCCTTTAGCACAAAATTTATCACCCTAGAGCCTTTAGGTCGCGGGACCCTGAATCGCGTCAGGCCCGCCAACGTGTAGTAGATAACAATAGAGATACAGATTTAGATAATAGTTTATTTTTAGATAATTTATTCGATTTAGAAATGGCACATCCTAGAGACCCGGACACAATTTTTAAAGCCCTTCGCTTAGTTCCCGATTTTGACGGAAACCCCAACATTCTACCTCGGTTCATTAGGATATGCGATCAAGTAGTGGTGCAATATTTAAGCACCGAACCGGGAAGCGAGTTTTCAAATTTGTGCTTGCTGAATGGTATCCTTAATAAAATAACTGGGACCGCAGCATGTACAATTAATTCTAATGGTATACCGGATAGTTGGTTAGGTATTCGAAGTGCTCTGATTAATAACTTTTCTGATCAACGCGATGAAACCGCCTTGTACAATGACCTCTCCTTAACGACGCAAGGTAGTAGAACGCCACAAGAATTTTACGAACATTGTCAGACTTTGTTTAGTACTATTATGACCTATGTGACGTTACATGAGACTATTCCCACTACCATTGAAGCGAAACGCGATTTATATAAGAAAGTGACGATGCAAGCGTTTGTACGAGGACTTAAAGAACCTCTAGGTTCCCGTATACGCTGCATGCGCCCTCCTACTATCGAAAAGGCGCTCGAATACGTCCAGGAAGAACTTAATGTGATGTACCTCCAATCGCGAAACGACTCGACTAAAAATCAACCAACTCCTAAGATTAACCTCACACAACCCTCGTTATCTTTTACACCCCCGCGTCTACAGAATCATCAATTACCAGTCAATTTACAGGCCCCTATGGCACCACGCCCGTTTAGGCCTCCTACTCATCCGTTTAATCAAAATCGTATGCCCACTAATACGCAAAGAATGTTCGCTGCACCTCCACCTAACTATAATCCTCGTAGTAATGTATTTAAATTACAACCACGCCATAGTTCACCACAGGCACAAGGCCCTCAGCCTATGAGTGGGGTACAACGATTCACTCCTAAAGAATTGCCTCCGACTAATAGGATGATCGCGGGTCATGATTGGAGTAAATTTGGTAATCCGCCACCATCAAATTATTTTAAATCCCGTGAACTTAACTTGAACGACTCCGCGGCTTATAATGACTCGTACTACGGATACGATGGTTATTATCAAGAACCTGACTATACGCAGTATTATGACTACTCTGATAATGGACTTACTTATGAACCCGTCTATGACGTGACGTATTACGATACTACTGTGAACAACCCACCACATGACGACTATCAAACGCAGTTAGGACCTAGTCAAACCGAACAGGATTTTCAGGAGGATTCGAATTCACTAAAACCAAGATAGAATTGAATCTTCAAACGCAGAGACAGTTACCATATATTCAGATTAGGAACCCACCTTTGAAACTACTTATTGATACGGGTGCTAACCAATCCTTCATAAGTCCTGAAGCTGTCGAGAAATATTTTGCAAATTATCCACTCAATTTCGATCCTTTTGAAGTAACCAATATACATGCAACTAGTAGGAATAACTATTCAATTACTTTACCATGTTTCGATGAGTTTAATGACCCTGATAGTATGAAGCTTTTCATATATCGATTTCATGACTACTTCGACGGACTTATAGGTTTAGATTTATTAAGTGGTTGGGAGGCTCGAATTGATTTAAGAGAAGGTAAACTGTTAACTCGCTCTGCGTCAAATCCTATTATGATGTACAACTCTTGCAACGTGAACTTATACGAGGATATAATTCCAGCGAGAACTTCTAAAATCATTCGTATTCCCGTAGATACGATTGATGGCGATGTACTCGTTAGGGAGCAAGTACTCTGTAATTGCATTATTCACGAATGCATTACTACTATTAAGAATAACCGTGGTTATTTGGAGATTGAGAATCCTACACCAAATGACGTCATATTTTCATTAGATACACCAGCACACGCAGAATTATTTAATGTTGAGTGCATGCGTACTCAACAATTAAACTCACGCGCACGTGATGTCATTTCACGTTTACGAACGGATCACTTGAACGAAGAGGAAAAAGCTAATCTTATTAAGCTTTGCTCTCGCTATGCTGACGTTTTTTACATAGAAGGGGAAGCTCTTACCTTTACGAATAAAATTAAACATCGAATAAGAACTACTGATGAATTGCCGGTTCATACAAAGAGCTACCGATATCCATTCGTGCACCGTCAGGAAGTAAGGGACCAGATCAAGAAAATGTTGGAACAGGGTATAATACGACCATCTGAATCTGCATGGAGCTCACCCATTTGGGTAGTACCAAAGAAGATAGATGCATCTGGTAAGCAGAAATGGCGTCTTGTGGTTGATTTTCGAAAAGTCAACGAAAAAACGCTAGATGATAAATATCCTATTCCCAATATAAGTGATGTTCTGGATAAGTTAGGTAAGTGCCAGTACTTCACCACACTTGATTTGGCGAGTGGATTTTATCAAGTGGAGATGGACCCACAGGATATAGAAAAGACAGCATTTAATGTTGAACACGGTCATTTTGAATTTCTACGTATGCCTATGGGACTCAAGAATTCTCCGTCCACATTTCAGCGAGTAATGGACAACGTCTTAAGAGGGCTACAAAACGAGATATGCCTGGTCTATCTCGACGACATAATAGTGTTCAGTACATCCCTACAGGAGCACATGATTAATCTTGAAAAGGTTTTTCAAAGACTTAGAGATTCAAACTTCAAAATTCAGATGGATAAATCGGAGTTTCTGAAGCTTGAAACAGCTTATCTTGGACACATCATCAGTAAGGATGGAATCAAACCAAATCCTGACAAGATAGAGGCTATTAGAAAATACCCCATCCCTAAGACACCTAAAGAGATAAAACAATTCCTAGGCCTACTTGGTTATTATCGGAAATTTATTCCAGATTTCGCTCGCACTACTAAGCCACTCACTCAATGTTTGAAGAAAGGAAGGAAAATCAGTGTCGACAATGAATACATAAATTGTTTTGAGAAATGCAAAAGTCTCTTAACTAACGACCCCATCCTGCAATATCCTGATTTTACCAAGGAATTTGTACTAACTACGGATGCATCAAATGTTGCTATTGGAGCCATCCTATCACAGGGTCCAATTGGGTCAGATAAACCCGTGTGCTATGCATCGCGAACCCTAAACGAAAGTGAGATGAACTACAGTACAATCGAAAAAGAACTGCTTGCTATAGTATGGGCTACAAAATACTTTAGACCCTATCTATTCGGTCGAAAGTTTAAGATCATAACCGACCACAAGCCACTACAATGGATGATGAATCTGAAAGAGCCGAATTCACGTCTTACAAGATGGCGACTTAAACTGAGTGAGTACGATTTTACAGTAGTCTATAAAAAAGGTAAAATTAACACCAATGCTGACGCTCTTTCCCGTGTAGAAATTCACACTAAAGACGTAATGTCTTTGATAGATGAAATTGACGAGCTTAATTCAATTATGGGAAATCCATCCGATACCATACGAGCTCAAGCTAATTCATCTACTGAGACTGTTCACACTAGCAATGAGAATCCAATTTTGGAGATCCCTATCACAGACGAACCACTCAATAAATTCAATAGACAAGTACACTTTACGATCGTGAATGGTGTTAAAAAGCGGCCTCAGGTAACTAAACCATTTGATACTCACACGCGCATTAGTATTCAATTATCAGAATCTAATTTAGAGGAAGACGTAATCAACGCCGTCAAAGAATACGTAAATCCAAAGGTAAAAACCGCCCTGTTAATTACTCCTCCATTGGGAATGTATTCGATTATCCCGATACTACAAGATAAATTTAGAAGTTCATCCATGAATCTTGTGTTAGTTAAAATGGAATTGGAAAATGTTAAGGATTATCTTCGTCAACAGGAAATTATCCGCCACTACCATGACGGAAAAACCAACCATAGAGGAATAAATGAATCCTTTTTGGCTTTATCCCGGAAGTATTACTGGCCAAAGATGAAGGAACACATAACAAAATTTATAAGTGAATGTACACTATAATCCCACATCACCTTCCTACTTTAATCCCACATCACCTTCCTACTTAAAAGCTAATTTTGAATTCCTCGGCACTAGGAATACGAACTTACGATCAGCTGAAAATCTTACCCTTCATATACCTTCCCATTCTTCCAATTTCTTCCATTCTTCCTTTTCCGTTCAAGCAATCCGGTTGTGGAACTCCTTACCAGTCACGATAAGAAAAGCACAGACCCTTCACTCCTTTAAAAGTCAATTGAAGAACTACTACCTTCGCACGATCACTGACAAATCGTTAAAATAAATCTAAATTTAAGTTTTTCCTTCTATATAATTTTAATCTTATTGTAATATTAATGTATCAGCTTATGTGTCCTTCATTATGTATAATACTTTTCTATGTTTATTCTTTCTTCTTTTCTTGTCTTACTCTACTCTTTAATTCTTGCTCACTATATCTTTATCTACATCGAGTTGCTTGGAAGAAATCGCTCACGAGCGATAAAGCCGCTCTTTGTACATCTCTACTATAAGCTATCTTAACTATGTAACTTTATCACTGTGTATGTACAATAAAGAGTATTTCATTCATTCATTCATTCACTATGCGGACAGGCAAAGTATGATAGGCATCCCGTTAGACCTCAGTTTAACATTGTACCACCAGCCACCAAGCCATTTGAAATAGTTCATATAGATTTGTTTACAGCAGAAGGCGAGAAATACTTAACATTTATAGACGTTTTCACTAAATACGGTCAAGCTTACCACTTACGTGACGGAACAGCTGTTAGTATACTACAATCCCTCTTACATTATTGACCGCATCATGGTATTCCTTTATAACGGATAATGGGACCGAGTTCACCAACCAACTGTTTATGGAATTTACGAGATTACATAAGATCAACCATCATAGAATATTAGCTCATTCTCCTAACGATAATGGAAATATCGAAAGGTTTCATTTGACTATCCTTGAACACCTTCGGCTTCTTAAATTACAACGTAAAGAAGAACCTATTATTAATCTTATGCCTTATGCAATTATAGCTTATAATAGTAGTATACATAGTTTCACACGATGTAGGCCCTTTGACTTATTAACAGGACATTTTGACCCCAGAGACTGCATGGACATTGACTTTACACAGACATTATTACAACAGTATGTCCAAAATCACAGAGACCAAATGACAAAAGTATATGATATAATTAACTCTTCATCCCTTGCTCACCGTACCGAATTAATGGATAATAGAAATAGAACTCGCGAACCTGAAATAGAATACGCACCCCAACAACAGGTTTTTATTAAGAACCCCTTTGCTAGTCGACAAAAAGCTGCCCCTCGCTATACACAAGATACAGTTTTAGCTAATCTACCCATTCATATATATACGTCGAAAAAACGCGGCCCTGTAGCAAAATCAAGGTTGAAACGTATACCTAAAGCGGCCAATTTGTTACAGGATTCTGCTAATGACGGTTCTTCCATTGACGCGACCTCAAGAGATAAAACTTGAGAACCTGGATGACGGACCAGGGTTACTACCCTACAAACTTGGACTTATGAGACTTACGACACACCATCATACATTTCTTCAGTACGTAAACTTGACTGACATAGAGAGTAATATCCACTCGATGCAATCTCAACTACTAAGCTACCAAGACCGGTTAACGAACGACACCTTTCCAATATATGAAATTCAGATATTATATCTTTCTAA
>CAJQZM010028323.1:0-10906 GCA_907164665.1 Colias nastes | reverse complement strand
TTTGTAACACAAAAATTTTAGAATTTACCGATAGCCCATAAAAAAGATGTAGGCGGTAGTGTCATGCCATACTTTTCCGGTGTGACTTAAAGCCCGCCATACCGACGCGAATGTGTTGATTTAAAAAAAACAAATTCAATCATTTGTACCAGGCTAACTTTTGCACAGGTAACCATCGTCGTGCAGCCATTTACGAAAATCGCCATGCCATACTTTTCGGACGATTCCAAATGGTCGCCATACCGCCGAAAATCTGCAAAATTTTTTTTTTCGCCAAACTTTTTGTACCAGTATTGCATTTGGATTTTTGGAGAGTATTTGATAAAATGTGACCATTATTATATTTGCCATACTTCTAGTAGGGGGAAAAAGTGCTGCCATACTTGAAAAATTAATTTATTATTAATTTATATAAGTGAAGATTTCCAACACCTAGATCTTTGAAATTTTGTATTTATATTCGTTGATCCTTAAACTTACAGGAAAAATTAGTGCCATACTGTTACAAATCGTTCAAAATACGAATAACATCTTACAATAAAAGAAATCTTATACACATTCGCCACCTTCCACAGGTATGGCATTATAACACTTCTATTTATAATCATTCAGGAGTTGTTGAAAAAAAAATTTAAGGTGGTACAAATCGTTCGGCGTCATTGCGTACTAAGACCCCTGTAGAACCGCCATCCTGTTACAAATGACTCGAAATTTTGTGTCAATATCTCCCGGTCTATTCGTTTAATAAATTTTCTTTAGTTTGTTATAAGTTTGAAAGGTCATTTACTTGAGAACTATAATTTTAGTTGGAGTAAATTATTAATATTAAAACGAATTGTACAAGAAAATGAAGTCATATAAATATTATAGTCCTTGTATCTATGTTAATACAGTCAAAACCCTAAACCAGTCAATAACCTTATTGACCGGTAAAATTAGTCAATAAGGTTATTGACTAAGGGCGTCGGTCAAAATCCTTATTGACTGATTTAATCTGATAAAATCAGTTAATAAGGTTATTGACCGACACCCTCAGTCAATAACCTTATTGACTGATTTAAAGTCCAGACATTTAGTCAATATAGGTTTTGACTAATTTTACCGGTCAATAAGGTTTATGACTGGTTAAGGGTTTTGACTGTACATCTATACCTACAGAGTTTAGTCAAGTGTATACAAAGCTTTATGGCAATTAGTTATAATTCATATTAGCCCTGATCCCAGAGAATTGATTAAGGATATTAGGTATCTAGGTAGGTATTGAAAATATGGAATACTTACCTAGATGATTTTCAAACACACCTAAAACTATATAATTACGCGTAGCTATAGCAGCTATAGTTTGAGTTCTGAAATAGGTTAATAACTGAAATCACTTACGTGGTATGGAATGTTGACTACAGTAACGAGGTCATCTTCTGTGTGAGGATAAGAGGCTTCAGCATCAAACTCGAACATATCTCTCAGCCGGTATTTAATTACATCCACTTCCATTTCTTCTACTTCCCTCCGATTGTACAACCTTTTAAATATTATTCTCGTTAATACCTATTACTGCGAATTAATTACAAACTTCGCAAGGAAGCCACGCCCACCTTTTTCTTAAAATAAAACAACCTTGTTACAGTACTCCAAAATTAATAATGCGCATGCAGATCTTCGCTAATTATCGTATTTCCAGAAACACCCGAATCTCCCCGAATCATTGAATCGTAAGTGCCCTAAACAATGCACTTGCATCTTGCACCTTGTTCGAAAGAAATAGGAGTCAATTCAGAGTCATACACAATCGAAAACAATTCGGGCGATAGGTGACGGTAGCCTGTCATTCAAAAAATTCAAAAATCCGTCAGTCGTCTTTATATATTGGTGGTGACCGCACGTATTATCTCTGTATGGAATTATATAGAGCTGCTGTTACCAGTTACATACCCTTCTTAGTTTTGTTTCAAAGTTGAATTTTCCGGTAAAATGATTATTTACACAGGTAGACAGGTAGCAGTGGGGAAAGTGAAAATTAATAAGAGCATAATGAAAGTTCTGATCATTCTACGATATCAAAAATAGAGATAATCCCTGATTCTGTAAATCCTTTGGACTGAGATTTTAATGATTAGATTTCACAATTTAAATGTAAACCAGTGTTTGAAAATCATTTTTTTAAATATAAACTGTCTTATTTTAACCTTCCATACATCCATCATTACGCCAGGTTCAGTAAGACACTTTAATAGTTCTAAGTATAGAATTTTCCAAGTAAATCAATACAACAAATATATATTCGCAATCGTGTGGCTTATCCTCGCTATTAACTTACATTGAATTATCGAAACAAATTTCGTTACTTATCTCTTTTACCATAAAATCACAATAAAACTCATAATTCTAATAAACTATGCAAGATGAAAATACATTTAACCACTCTATATACATATCGTCTTCGGAGGCTCGGGGAATATGACAGTTGCCGAACAGTGACGAATTTTTCTATGCGCATTATCAGTTTGGGAGTAGGTACTGTACTTGTTGTTTATGTAAACAAAAACTTGTATTTTTCCAGGAGAGTAGGTAATTAACAAATAAGTAGTCATGTTAATTGTATTTGAAAAATTGCTTTTATAAATAAAGTTTATTTTTAAACCAAGAATCTAATTAATTCGTATTAAGGTGGGTGGACCTTGGAAGGCCATGCTCCTTCGAAGGCCAATGATTAAAATTTCGTAGTTATTGCCATATGATGACAAATTCCTTCTATTTACACAAACACCCATCGAACTAGAAATCACAGACGCGGCGGCGAATCGCTCGCGCCACTATTTTGGCAGTACGGTCCCTCGGTTCATTGATATCGGAAATCGGCGGCGTTAAAATAAGATGGGTGTACCATAGAAGGCCACTCTAACAAATAAATAGTTATTATTCGTTTATTTACTGAAAAAATGAAACTAACAAATATTTAAGTAATACTTTGTTTTATTACGTAACATATAAACCACTTCTTTTTATTGTAGATTTAATCGCTATTTATTAACTTTTAGTGTTAAATGACTGATTTATTATAATGGCCTTCTAAGGAGCCTTGTTCCTAGCAAGGCCATTTGGAAGAGTTCTATGAAACTTAAGTTCAATCAATATTGATCAAATCTGAAATTTAAAAAAGTGGTTTATATGTTACGTAATAAAACAAAGTAGGGTTGATGTACCAATAGTTGACCATTTAAGCGGTTTTATCTTTAGCTTTATAATAAAAACGGGTTATTTGTTTTACGTTCAATGTTATTTTTGGGACACAGATAATTGAATAGTCACTGCTTCTATTGTTCTTAGTATCAATTTGATAACCTTTAAAGGTTTTATGAAAACTACTCTGAAAGTTACTTCTGCTAAAAACACCATTACCTGACCACTGATCACCAATATCTGACCATCATTGCTCTAAAAGTTGACCATTTTCAAAATGGACAAAATGTCCTTCTTCGAACATTAGTTTTGATTAATAAATAAAAAAAGGCTGTATTTAAATTGAAGTTTTTTTATTAAATGTTATAAATCATTCTTACAATACTGTTATTAATCCTTAATGACTATACCTACGTACCATACAATCTTTTCTTCTTTCTCTTTTTCCTTCGTCACCCACTAGTCTTGCCATTTCTTGGAAGTTGTAGCAAAGGGCAAGCGTTCAGTCTTCTTTTTTAACGGAGAATCAGAAGGCCATATTAAATGTTTGCCAAAAGCTGGGCTTATTTGCTGTTGCTTTTTAGTTATTAAATCTACTAATTTGGGCGAAGGAGGTTCAAGGAAATGGCTGACTGAAGTTGATGTTGATTCGAGATGCATTGTTGGTGTTGGAATAGGACTTAGACGGCTTATATGGTTTGTTAAATTAGGTATAAGCACAAAACAAAGCAAGTCTTTCTTAGCAAAATATAAAGAACCAAGAGCTGACCATACTGGTCAACAATTGGCGAAAAATTGTTTTCGTTGCTCCAAAAGATAACCAGGCCGCTAAAAATCATGAAAAACTGTTCATGCCAAAAATGAAGCCGAAAGTCTATAACAGAATGGTTCAACATTATGCCTATAACAAGAGATATAAAAAGTAATCGATTGCATACAAGATTAATTAAGATTTCCCAATCAACTCCCGATAAAAAGCTCTTAGTAAAAAATGTGGTTACTTACGGGGCGCCATCTTCGTGTTAAAAAAATATCAATATTTCTGACCAATGGCAGCAAGGTTTGTTTTTTTATTAATAGATGATATTGCTATACAGAAAAAACAATAAACTATCATCTGGGGCTGCAGTATTTTCTTAATTGGCGCGTATATTTGAATTTCGGTCATGTATTGGTGCTTGGTCAGCTAGTGGTACACTGACCCTATTACTTAAATATTTGTTAGTTTCATTTATCCAGTAAATAAACGAATAATAACTGTTTAATTGTTAGAGTGGCCTTCCATGGTACACCCACCTTATAACAATAAATGGGAATAATAATTATACAGTTAATAACAGTTTATTACACACACAGAAGAGAGTAATACAGAAATAACATAAAATAAAAAAAAAATATGTACAAATGGCGGTCCTATCCATATTTAGTGATCTCTTTCATATTACCATAATATATGTATTGCTTGCATCAGGAGAGATGTTTAAAGGTGGGTGAGTAAAAAAAAAGGCGTTAGGTATATTTGTATAGCATACAGTACAACTTACTTATAAACATAAGGGCCCACTTCATTGAGCGAGGGTACCCCACCGGCGAGGACAGTGTCTGGGTTGGAGATATTGAATATCCTTATTTTGAACAATAGTGCGAAAGGTATTTCTTCAAACCTTTCCAAAGCTTCGGTATTATTAACTAGAGCTACCTCCTAAAATTTAAACATTAAGCAGAGACTTAGTGGTATTATTGTTATGTTAGGTTTTTCAGATAATAAAATTACAGTTTTTTATTGACGGAGGATTTTATAACCTTGCCGGATGTCCGCCAATAGACCCGGCATAAAAAATATTATCCTAAGTCACTCGATAAAGATGTCGTACTTAAAATTAATACATATTTTTCAAAATCGATCAAGTATTTTTCGATTTAAATTGTACAATATTATATAAAACATCTTTCCTCATTACAATATGAGTTAAAGTAAATAACACAATTATATCACAGTATAGCATCGGATATATTCGATTTTATGTCCCCCTGCAAAGGTAGATAGATACTTATACATGATGTACGATAAGATTACAAATATTTCAATAACTTGTTTTTTTTTTTTGCAAATGTATCAATGAACTTTTTTGCACATAAAAAGAATAAGTAGTCATAATTCATAAAGCCATTTACCGATGCTGGGCATAAAATCAATTACACACGTTGAATATCTAATATAATTCATTAAACCGTTGTTAATATTTGATATATTTTGTACATAATTAATAATGCCTTGTAAGAATCAATCAAGTGAATAGTCAGTCACACGATAAAAAGCGAATAACGGTTCGACAGATTAGTGCAATTTTTAATAGGTTTACAGTTATATGAGTATTAAATGTAATATAATTTATTTCATTGTGAAACGCAAAGTTGCGGACACGTGTCACTTTCGTGGTTTATACAAATTAGAACCATTTAAAAATTAGTGTAAAGGTTCGGTGTCTCGAGGAAAACTCTTACTTAAAGTTTACTTACATCAATAATCATCCTGTCTACGATATCGGGAACAACTACGAAACTAACTACGCAACTCACAACAACTAATGCAGCGCCTAATACGGCGCTGGAGACGCCGCATACAAACAACGAACACATCTTGTAGTAAATTAGTTGTAAATGAACATAATACGAGTTTACAAAACCCGCGGAGTTAATGATGATAGTGTGTAATTGTTAATTTATTTTCTATTGATAGCGACGTACATATCTGATTAGAGATCGTTGTCTGGATGATTAATTTTATGCGTTTTATTATTATATTTTTTAATTCAGGCCATGTCCGATTGTAAGTATTTTATACGTATTTGTTTGCTTTAAAAACACTTTATATTGACAATAAAAGAGCAGAAAATATTACGAAAAAATTCTAATTTTTACACCTGGGTTATTGCGAAATAAAGTACTTTCTAATGTAACGGTTTGTCTAGTTTGCCCGTTGCCACTTTAAATACTAATGAATTTTATTATAAATACGTTAAAGATCATTAGTCCATTGAAAAGTTACTTTTGGGGTTGCGTTTTTTAGAGGACGCAATTTTATTTTTTTGATGTGTAGGGGGGGTTAGTGTTAAGCTATCACCAAGTTTGTGGGGTCGCCACCCTTGTCCCACGGCCGCCATCTTGAAAATAGCGGTTAATATGGTTTTTACGATATATCTCTTAAACTATTAATCTGATAAAAAAAATTTGTTAACATTATTCGTTGCAAATTAAATTCTCTACAACTTTGGTCCAGAACTTTTTGTCATAGAACTATAAATAAAAAAGTTATGAGCGAAAATGTTCAGAAATTAGAGATATTTATATTTTTCAATAAAACTTTTTTTTATAATTTTACGAAGAAATGATATCAGACCATTTTTGTAGATTGTTTTTCAAGGAACAACTTTTACATGTAACATTTTTTCAGAGCGCTGTAAAACCTTAGTTTTTGACGTAATGAAAAAATGTTGTAGATAAAAGTTGTTCCTCGAAAAACAATCTACAAAAATGGTCTGATATAATTTCTTCGTAAAATGATAAAAAAAAGTTTTATTGAAAAATATAAATAGCTCTAATTTCTGAACATTTTCGCTTATAACTTTTTTATTTATAGTTCTACGACAAAAAGTTGCTGGACAAAAGTTGTAGAGAATTTAATTTGCAACAAATAATGTTAACAATTTTTTTTTATCAGATAAATAGTTTAAGAGATATATAGTAAAAACCATTTCAACCGCTATTTACAAGATGGCGGCCGTGGGACAGGGGTGGCGACCCCACAAACTTGGTTTTAGCTTCACACTGACCCCCCCTACATATCAAAAAAATAAAATTGCGTCCTCTAAAAAACACAAGGTTAGGCCTAAAAAATGTAACATTTCAATGGACTACATGTAATTAAACTCGTATAAAATGGCATGGTCTAACTCAGTGGTAGTTAGTTTCATAGGTTCAGACAATCATAAAAGACGTGTGAAACCTACATCACCGTCTTCGATCAAACGTTAGCAATACAAAATATGTACATTTATTATTTAAATAAAATGTACGGGTCTACAATATTAATAAAAATATGATAATAGGATGATCCGAGTCAAAGCAGATAATCAGTAATTATCACTTAATTAAGTATGTATCAGGAGTATAATGGAAAATAAAAATTCTAATGGTTTTCATTCATTAGCTTTAATTTCATTAATGAAATGAATGCCATTGTTAGCAATTAATTTATTTGTGATTGTTTTTTAAAATTAGCGAATTCTTAAAGTAGAATGGGTATATTTTTTAACAGCTAATAATAGTCATTGTCATCTTCTTTTACAATAATAATATAAGAAGACATTGCGATAGCCGTTTTTTTTAAGTGGGGGAATCTTGCATAGATAGGTACGCACGGCCCCCGGGGAAGGAGCCGTGGGTTATGTCGGATTCTTAAAACCCCACTATGTTCCGTCGAGCTGCTTCAATGATGGGGCCGCGGGTATTGGTTGAATTCTTCCGCGACCACATTGCCGTAGCCTAAAAGCAAAGTAGGTATATCTAGGTACTTACGTAACTATGCTCGAGTCTTATTCATATTACAAAAAATTATATTATGTACATTACTTCGCAATCGTTTTCGTTATTTACTAAACATTAAAAATAAATTTAATTAAATGAACTCATGGATATATTGTTAGTATTGTGCAGAAAATACTCGAAAGCACAAACATTGATTGCTGTTGCTTGAATACAGAACCTCGTTTTTCAAAGTCGGTTGTAAATCAGTTAGCAATATCTTTATAGCTGTTGTAAAATACTACGTAATTTCTTTACTTATATTATTGATATCGTGACTTTTTCACTCAATCGCGCTTTAATTGTTCTGTAAATAGTGCGTTCAGAAAAGTCGCGATCAATTTTATTTAAAAGCAGTGAGTGAGATCGATATTCTCTATTGATATCATAATTACTTAGTTTTGTGTAAATATAATGCAAGACTTATTTATCTGATAATAGCCTTGATACGATAGTGATATTGGAATTTCTTTAATTAACGTGTTGTTTGTGAAAATTCCAAAATTTGGAATGGATTTATAAAATGATACCACAAGTTATACTTTATTGAATGTCTTTATTTAAGGATAATGGTACATTTGACAATTGACAAATAATTTATCTATATCTAAACCAGCCGAGTGCATAAACATTAAAATTTTAAATACATTTTTTATATTTCGTCCGTGTCTAAACTATAATTATAATAATGTATATTACATGTAAAAAAATAATGACGTTAAAACATATGACGAATAGCTGTTGCTATCGGCATCATTAAATTATTTAACAAATTGCATAAAAAAAATGTCAAAATTCAATAATTTTAAAAGTCAATACTTAAAATTAATAATAACAATAAAATACACTTCGACCGGTCGTTTTGGAAACATTAAATGCAATGAAATTTATAAGTATTTACAAAAATATATTTGTGCAAGCTCGATGCAATCTACGTCACTTAGATGAATATAAAATAAGAGAATGTCGTTTGGGATCTGTACGTCGTGAAATTATGCTAACTTGGGAAAGTATTTATCTGCAACTATCTATTTATTGTGCTAGGTCGCCTTTATTATACGAAACATTGTTGCTAGACATTGATTCCAAGAAGATATTTCAGCTCTATATTTCAATATGAATACACAGAAATAACAGATCCCAATAATTACCTATGTGAAGTCATTTAAAATATACACATGCAATAATTTAGATAAAAAAGTTTTAAAACGAACATTATCTTATTAGTCAATAAAAATGGCTATACTATATGTATACAATCCAGAAATCCAGCTCCGTGGGAAATAATATAATAATATTATGTACAATTAATTTAAAATGTATTTTTCGTTTTGTATAACGTGGTCAATATATCAAATTAATAAAATCAATCGGACGGAGTTTGGTAAGAGTTAGAGTGAAAACTTTAATTTAAGGGAAATAATAATAATTTTAAATTCGTTACTCCCACAGAGCTTATAAAATATGTTAAAAAGGGAAATTATACATAATATTGTATAAAATATGAGCATCTCAATGCGCCGGCGCAAACTAAGGGCCAATCATCTTAAATCGATCCCTCTTCCTTTCCCTATGTGACGCTTACATAAACATTTTTATAGATGATACAAGGTACTATTTGTAGGTAGGTTATATGGTAATAGACCCTTTTCCGTCTCATTTTGATGTCATTAAAATTAATTGAGTTTTCTATTAGCATTAAAAGTGCGTGCGTGTGTGCGTTTATATGAAACGGTGTATTCAAACAATCAGTAATTCAAATGACTTGTTAGCGCATAGATCAGAAGATGTTATAATTACGATAAGATAATTTGAATAAGAAGGTATGAAGTATTTTTTAAGAAAGATAAAGATATAGGGAAAGTGGGAGCGCGATCGTTAACATGAAGAGGCTCTCTACATTGCAAAAATTAAGTTACGGCAAACGTAGTGACAAATATGATGACTTTAATTTTTCTAAACATACACAATCTGAGGGATCGTAAAAATCCATTAAAACACCCACGGGACAAGTAGCCGATACACTGAGTTTCTATCTACCCTTACACTAATATACTATTTACACCAAGTAATTTTAAAACACAACGACCATAATATTCCTAATAATTAAGTGCTAATGTAACATAGATATTTATTTCTATACAAAAATATTGAATTACACACCATACATTACATTGATGTTACAGCAATAAATAGACATGAATTCGAATATACTTAATGGGACGATTAAAGGACTAATCTGTATATAACATCCATATACCTTACATAGAACATCTTAGATTTACAATTTAACCATCTATTTTTTTTTTTGGAAATAGCTAAATGAAAGGAAACTCTTAGCTGACATTATGCACACTACAACACTTAAACGGCCTATTGAATATCGGTATAGAACACACACTTAAACATTCATAATCTGATTTCATTAATAGACACCAAAACACCAAGTTAAAATTATGATTAACATTTTATTCAATTATCTAAATTTTATATCGTCAGAAAGTAGTAAAATTCAGGTCCACAAAAGATTTCGCACAGGTATAACAAATTATATAATTTATCATTACATAGACATTTAAATAACTCGTACAAATTAAGAACATAAAGCATGGAAACCGAAACATACATAACTTATCTACTAAACACCGAGTACCATTAAAACTGTTTAATCATTTCTCTAACGTTACGATACAATACAGACATTTAAGATGACACAATAGTAGGTACCACATTATGATACAGAATGTTCACATTTGCTATCGGTTATATTTGCACAAAACATCAAACTAATCGAACAATGCATCCCGTTCGGTGAAACGTCTTTACGTCAAGTGGCCAAGCTTTGAACGTGCGGTGTAAACGATAACCATCTCCATAATCTGCAATCAAATGTGCCAGTCGCCATGCTCTGACTAAAATCCTCACAGCGCACGAGGCGCGCTCGCGGATAGTCTAAATTCATTAATTTAGACCCTGTTTCGGTTAAACTCTCAGTCTTATTCTTGGATCCACTCCTCGTCCATCACACTTTATTTACAACACAATTACACCTAAGCTACAATTGGGCTAGACCGGAGCGCGGGGCGCAGGGGGGCGCGGGAGCAATGCGCGGGGGCGCGGGCGCAGGGCGCGGGGCGCAAAG
>CAJQZM010028310.1:0-10660 GCA_907164665.1 Colias nastes | reverse complement strand
AAAATGACACCCATCACGAAAATAAGTCAAATTTTTTGTCGGTGCCATCTTGGATTTTAGTTTTGACCTCATATTGGTTAATAGGTACCCCAATAACCATGAAAATGACACCCATGACGAAAATATGTAAAATTTTCGACGGCGCCATCTTGGATTATAGTTTTGACCTCATATTGGTTATTAGCTACCCCAAAAACCATGAAAATGACATCCATGACGAAAAGATGTAAAATTTTTGTCGGCGCCTTCTTGGATTATAGTTTCAACTAGCTTTCGCCCGCGACTCCGTCCGCGCGGATGTCGGTCTTCACGTGGATGGTTTATTTCTCCATTTTGAGTAACTCTGACAATGCCATCTTATAAATATCTATTGGACCCAAATACGGCTAGGCCTAATATAATACGCAACGTGTGTTCGCGGTTCTACAGAACAACGTCTATGGATAAAACTGAAAAATTAAAATTAATTTTTTTCTACCTATTTTTCCTGAATAAAAAGTATCCTATTTTACGCCCAGGATAATAAGGTATAATTATACCAGTTTCATAGAAATCGAACCGTTAGTTTTCACGTGATGCCTTCACATACAGACAGACAGACAGACAGACAGACAAAAATTTTTTTAATCACATATTTGGGTTTGGTATCGATCCAGTAACACCCCCTGGTATTTATTTTTTCAATATTTTCAATGTACAGAATTGACCCTTCTACAGATTTATTATATCGCACATCCGGAGAAATAACGTCATAAATGTCATAAACCACTTTTTACAGGGCAGAGATTTAAAAGTTTGCTTTGTTATTCATGGACCCAGTTTATACATAAGAAAAATTATTTAATTGATTATGTTGGTGAATATATTCAACTTCGAATATATAGCATTTTCAGGGAGGCTGAAATAACTAGATAAGACTTATTTTACTTTTTTTAAGGATGGTACTACATTTATGACATTATGGCCCTGGGATTCAAAGTATACTAAATCTATTATGTCAAATTTAGTAGGTAGGTATGAAAAAAATATCACTTCTACAGAGAAAAACATCTTTATTGTAACATTTTAATTAATTTGGAATAACGGCGTTGGTGTAAGTCTATCAAACCTGATATTTTTGTGTTGGTGACGGTTAACGCGAAGTTTGTTTTAATTTCTAGTAGATATTATTTAAATCGTGGAGGTATCACCTCCTGATCCACCTGATCCCCCTCCCCCTCCTGAGACTATGAGTGATGATGTGCCCCGTCCAAGGCCAAAACGTCATCTTGACCAGGATGTTGGTGATAATATTAGAAGCAAGACAAAGAAATCTTCTCTAAGCGACTGTCCTAACTCTATTTCCATAGATACCGTTTATAAGAATCCCCTTCTAGAAGGCCCTTTTCGACAGTATTCTGTAACTGACTGGACCTTACATTGTACATTGCAGTAAGATAGAAAATGACCCCACATCAGGCACCTCGATCCGGGCCATCAAAATCGGTCAACTACTTCTAAGAAATGGCATCAAAAATATTTGCAGATTGCATTAAGAAAATCGGCCGCATTATGGTTGCTATCGAATTTTAAGTGGTGAAGATGCCAATGTGTTTATTGGTCATCCAATATTGGCCCAGCACAACCTGAGCACAATTATCCCCTTATACAATTATTCACGGAAGGGCATTGTAAGAGGAGTGCCCACTGACATTTCTATGCAGGAAGTTGTTGCCAATTTGGAAATCCCTGCGGGCTTTGGGTATATCTTAAAAGCACGTAGGTTAAATAGAAAACATCGTACGACGGTGAGCACTGAATGGATTCCCACAAACTCCATTCCTAGGGCAGAAGCTGCCTGAAAAGGTCTTCCTTTACAAATCATCCTTAACAGTAGAAATTTATAGACTGCCAACAATCCAGTGCCTGAAATGCTGTAGGTTTGGCCACATTAAAAACCAGTGTAGGTCGAACCCCCGATGTTTTAAATGAACACGAGAGCCTACAAGAAGCCGTACATGCCGAACCTATTATTTTAGCTCTCATAATTTTGCCACTTTTTACTAAAACATATTCTTTGCCCGAGACTCAAGTTGTTTCGCTATCTATTTTACCTTTTTTCTGTGTCGAAGTCGTTTCTTTTCGAAGATTGTTTGGGGTTTCCTTCTCACTTGTACTATTTACAGTTTCAGAAATTGCAACTTATTCTACAGAAGGTCTATTGACAGGGTTTGCAGTAGATTCCACTTCTGAATCTTCGCTAGATGAAGAAGAATCAGAACTTGAACTTCTAGAGGAACTAGAGCTTGAAGATTTAGTAGGCCGATATTTATCACTGTCACTATCAGGCGAAAAATCCCCGCTGCGAGTACTCTCACCTTTAAAAGTATTGTAAATAAAAATTAAAACGAAATTATGTAATTATGTAACACGTATTGAAAAGTAGTATGTATAACTGTCATAACTCAAATCGTTATATAGCTGAACATCCAATTTTGGGACGGTTTTGTCACAACTGTACATAAAATAACAATATTACATTAAGCCACATAGCTGAATATTCAATAGTTTGGTGCGTTATTGTCATAATTGTTTTATACCGTACAGTTATGACATATATAGCCACTAGAATCAAATAACTAATCAATAAATCGAGAGCGCTTTTGTCACAATTGTTTAGAAAAATACAGTTGTGACAATTATCTACCAAAAGCTTATTTAGTAAATGTCATAATTACCTTATGTGACAACGCAGCTCCAAACACATTTACTCCGCTCGGATGGCCGGACGCAACTGACTAATAAGACATCGTGCCGCCAGAATGGGCCAATAACATGTCAAAACCGCGACGTCATAAGCGACCTCTCGTGGAGGATATTAAAATTAAAATTATGACATTAATTCCCTGAATACTAAACCATAAAAGGAAACGTTTTTGACATAAAACTCATTTTTTTAAAAAATGCAGTTGTGACGTTATTTCTCCGGATGTGCGATATGTATAGATGACCTCATATTCGTTAATAGCTACCCCAAAAACCATGAAAATGACACCCATCACGAAAAAAAGTCAAATTTTCGTCGGCGCCATCTTGGATTGTTGTTTCATAAAAATAATATTTGTCATACTCATACAGATCAACCAACATCATAATAGTCTTCCTACTAGTACTTCAAAACTTTGCCGCTATTCCTATTCAACAACCCATAAAAAAGAGGGTCTCAGGCAAGGTAATTTTTAAAACATAATTTTAAATCTATACATATAATAAATCTGTAGAAGGGTCAATTCTGTACATTGAAAATATTGAAAAAATAACTAGCAGGGGGTGTTACTGGATCGATACCAAACCCAAATATGTGATTAAAAAAATTTTTGTCTGTCTGTCTGTCTGTATGTGAAGACATCACGTGAAAACTACCGGTTCGATTTCGATGAAACTTGGTATAATTATACCTTATTATCCTGGGCGTAAAATAGGATACTTTTTATCCTGGAAAAATACGTAGAAAAAAAAATTAATCTCAATTTTTCAGTTATCCATAGACGTTGTTCTGTAGTAGGTACCGCGAACACACGTTGCGTATTATTATAGACCTAGCCGTATTTGGGTCCAATAGATATTTATAAGATGTCATTGTCCGAGTTACTCAAAATTGAGAAATAAACCATCCACGCAAAGACCGACATCCGCGCGGACGGAGTCGCGGGCGGAAGCTAGTTACAAATAATTGTAATATGAAACTTGTGTTGATTTGAAGAATAAAATAGAAAATTTTATTTTTTTACATTTTTAGTTCTTTCGATTCCCGGTCGAAGAAAATGAATTTTTGAAAATGTTTGAATGCAGGTCTATTTCTTTTTAAAAATAAAGGAATGTTTCCTTTCAGAAAAATTTGCTATCTCCAGTATTTCTAGTACTTTCACCCAGGGCACATCGAAAATTTCCACACTGTATTTACAAACAAATTTACAAACAAATATATATATATATATATATATATGCAAATATTGCTCATTTAATAGTATAGATTAAGAAGTTAATTTATTTACACCAACAATCCTAGGATAGGTAATAAAATTAAACTAGGTACTGATTTATTTATATTGTGGCGTGCTCGCCGTTGTACTTGCCGCTCGGTTCTAATTAAAACGAGCGGCGACTACAACGTGGTCGGGAGCAAAACTAGCACAGGTCCTCCCTCGATGACGTCCGGTTGGACTTTAACGGCACTGGCGTGGTGCGCGCGAGTCGTAATTTACGTATTATATTTTATATAAAAAAAAATAAGGGCTAAATTATATATCTATCCAAAAATTTTACTGTAAAACCTGATTAGTAAATGAAATGTAAAATTTTCATAAAAATAGCGTTTCCCTAATTCGCATAAAACTGTATCTGCTTTCAAAATCGATGCAACTTCTGATTTTTTTTTTATCGAGTTAAATGTTTAATATTGTGTTTCTATCCAAAAATTCTACTAGATCAAACGTTTATCTGTACTATATATTTTTTTAGGATTTTAAATATGATGATTTCTCTGAAAAAAACATGATTTAGAAACATGAATTTCATCCCATGGCCCCTTAAGTAACTACTAGGTATACAGTATGAAGCTAACACTTTTCAGTTTTCTTTTATGAAGCAAAGAGCAAAACAATTTAACCAATATTTTCCTGCAATTAAAAAAAAATTAAGTTTAACAATATCTCATTAATAACCTCGACATTTTTCTTTCACCTCATTAGCCCTACATTGCGAACAAATCAATTAAGTACCGATTAAATAATTGCTTTATAGTGAATACATTGAAAAGAGATTATTTAATAGAACACTATATGTAATTGGCTTTGAACACAGTATAAATACCATTTATTACCTGTAAGTTAGCTATTAGAAGCAATCACAGGGAACTGAATGGAGGTAGGAAATTTTAATATTTTTTTCTCTTGATACGTTAAACCTGAAGTGTATAATTTAACATTATCATTCCTTAGAATTACCTTCTTAGGAATGATAATATCTTAAATTCAATTCTTCTCAATTTAAAACAGGGTCATAATGTTCTTGGATAACTGGTTTTTTATTATAGGGATGAGGGATTTTTTTACAATACCTACTTGATTAAAACCAAGCATAACACGTTTAGGTTTTCGCTTCGGTATCCATTTTTTAATCGATTTTGTTGTATAATACAAACAAATTTATTATTATTTCTTAAGTACATTAAATTATTTCTAAAATGTAATAAAAAGTCCGTCAATTATTAACTAGCTGACCCGTCAGATGCTGTGCTGTCTTCGCGCAAACTATCAAACCTGTAAAGTTTAAATAGCCGTTAAGTTTTCGCATTTTTTTAACTTTTAAGCGCAAATTTCCTAAGGTTTTCTTTCATAAGATCCTTCTCCTGACAATAACGAACACATCAAAGTAAGAATTATCGAAATCGGTCCAGCCATTCATTTTTAGATATAGAGATTATTATTTTAAGCGTAAGAAAAGCTTACATATTTGGTAATTTCCAAATTATAAACAATTAAAATATAAAATAATTGCGTCAATAATATTATATAAATTTGTACGGTTTCATCCGAATTCAAGGCGGCATTTTCCTAATCATTAAATTGTTAGAAGCTATTTAATAAAATAAAAGGTCAATTTTCCGAAACCCAACAAAGACGGATTGTGGCTTTTGCAATATTCCAATAGCAGTTTACTTCAGAAGGTTCCGTAGAATAGTTACCAGGGCTTAATATTTTTGTCTTTGTCGGATTTAATATTTTAAGTACAACTGTACATATTTATTTTAGGTAGGTCTGTTTCCTAAAAAACATTTAATTTAATTTCTCTTCCTTATTCTCAACTCACCGTAATGAAGATATTCAAAAATCTGGAAAGTAAAATCATTGCTGATTATTTATTATAGATGGGTATAGACCTTTAGAGGAAATTGCGCTAATACGGCTTACGAACTATCTCTAGAGCAAATTTTACCCAAATTTGATCAGGCGTTTCTATGAAATAGCAACCAGCATCCATCTCCAAAGCTATCAATTCGATATTAGAAACTCAAAATAAAAACCTTTTTTTCAAACGAATCCGGACTCATTATATTCTAATAATATATTCTAACATTAGCATTCTTCTGCAATTAAGTGCATAAAGAATAGATGCAGTCTTGCCTTACGCAATACTTGTCGTGCACACAATAAACAGTATATATATTATATGTGGTACAGCTATTAGCTATTTTGAAGGATTTTAGTGATCGATATAAATCGGCTCAAATGCCTGGGATTGTCAGTGGTGCGTGCAAGTAATATGATAGAGGCGATCGAGTTACCGCGGTCACGTTGGTTTCACATCACCCCGTACTGTATCTATACAAGATATAACGTTAACAATATAAGCCCATAGTACTGATAGGCTACGCGTATTCGCTTTTCGCAAATGAACGAAGACAGTAAATTGACGTTTTCCAGTGGACTGTTTCATTTGAAAATCGGTGTTGTCAATCTGCAGAGGTTGTTGGAGAGGGTGAGTTAAATACAATAGTTGTTAGATGTTAAATATCATAATGCCGTAGTTTTAACTCGTCTTATAGAGTCACTTCACATAAAGAGAAAGGAAAATACTATGATGACATTTCTATTTCTAGTGCATTGTGTTCTTTAATCAATAAGATATTAATAGATGTAGTGTATTTTAAATATGTAGTTTATCGTGAACAGTAGTAGAAGTAGGTTGTATCTGTAAAGTTGTAAACTATAGTCTCATTTACGTTTCAGACATTCTATTCTATTTCCTGAAAGGTAAAGTAGTTGATGAATTACAGCTGCAGAATTTGATTGATTTACAATTGTTTTAAATGAATTAATTATTATTTATTATGTGCTTGAATAAATCAGTTCACGTGTCGCTACGATGTATCATATATGCGGATTATTTCCTCTTTAAATCAACTAATCTAAAAAAATATTATTTATATTATACGTGCTATATATAATACATAAGTAAGTTAATTGGATTGTTTCTGGATCGTCACCGAAAAGCGATAAAAGTGATTGACTTAAATAGTATTAAAATAGTATTAGCTGTTGCGGGGTCACACTATGGAACCTGATATGAGATTAACTATTTATTTTATTATTTTAGTGTGTCTATTGGATCATATCTACTTAGGGCTGATTTTTCAATGCTTGGATAAAACTTATCCGTCCAAAAAAGTATTACACGATAATATTAAAATGTCACGTAAACTGTCAAATACGGGCAATTAGAATACGTTTTTAAAATGGTAGTTTTGTACATTATTCGACAAATAAGTTTTATTCAAGCATTGAAAAATCGGCCCTTAGAGAAATTAACGTGTATAAGCGTATATTGTTGACTGAATTTTAGAAATGCTATGTCATGCGTCCTAAATTAGTAATCCTACAAAGATTATATAGATTACTTTTGTTTATATAAACATTTAAGACTATGATGACTCAAAATAATCACAAGCTTGATTTACTCCCTGATGGTAATTTACCCCAAAACTTCTTAAAATTATAATATAGAGATTTGATAGACGAATAAAACTATACAAAATGAATGATTTGGATATGAATATTCCTTCAAAATTCTCAAGTGTTTTTAGTTTACAAACACATGTATTTCTTTAGTAGCATTAGGTAAACATAATTACTCAGTAAGGAGTGCAAATGACAAATACTCGACTCGTTATCATTGGCCGATAACACCACCCCACACTTTACTGTACTTAATAAATAGACGCTTAGTTGCTTGAGCCAATAGTTGTTCATATACTTCGTTAGTGACACCTCGAAATTCGTTCTAGAACATTCGGGAATTGTTCTCTGTTCAAATTGTTTTTTTTTTAGTTTTTTCTTTTTCTTTTTATGGCGCGAAAGATGCAAATTTCGTTTGACAGCTAAGAAGTGTTAGGTGCCATGTTAAATGACACAGAAGAAATTCTATATCGTTTGAAAGTTCAATTACATTGGTTGTACTTTTGTGTTTCTTGACGAACAGTTATAATATTATTTGTGATCGTGAATTATGGCGCCGAAGCAGAATCGGGGTGTAAGTTATTTTAGTTTTTATTTTATTTGTAGCCTAAGAGATCTTAACTTTTTAAGGTTATATAGAATGGCAATAGTTTTCATAGAGACTAATAAGGTTTATGGTGTAATATTATCTGCTATTATCTGTTGCTGCATACCTACATTATATGCCGGTTGTAGTTTCAAAACTTTCTCAACAAACCCATAATATGATAAACACGCTATGTTGACTCTTCATTTAAGTAAATATTTTTGTTAGTCTTTTTTCAATTATTGTAGTTTTGTTTTGTCACTTTTATACGGAGTAAATAGAGAGAGGCTCTTTTACTTAAAGTATTTGCATTAGGTACATTAACCCTTAACAAAAAGACACATTTCCGAATCGGTTTTTTAATAATTTTTATGTAGGTATTATAAATATTTAAAAGCCTTTCTAAAATAAGTTTTAAATAAAAAACGTTTCAGAGACGAAATTCAGTATCTAGCGATGGTATTTAGTAATGTTTGATATACTTAGTAGTTTAATGATTTGAACGATCTGTTAATGACAATTAACAAATTACCTCACATTAGTTTAATGATTTTGTTGACATTAATGAATGAACAGATTAGTTCACAACAATGGAACTTACTTACATACAAACTTAATATATTGATATTTTATAACATTAACTTCGATAGTAGAATACTAGCATTTCGCCTGCGGCTTCGTCCACTTTGTCTAAAACTTACAAATCATATACTAAAATCTTGCTCAAGAATCACTCTCTATTACAACCGCATCAAATTCCGTTGCGTAGTTTCAAAGATCAAATAATACATATGGGATGTTATATAGTGATTCTACGTGAAATATTATATTATATAGCTATATTTTGACATAATCTATAAATAATATTGCAATTTAAGCTATAAATATATCTTAATAATTCAAATTATATAATTCTTTTACAAAGTGTCACATATTGTAATAGGTACCTAATGTATAATTTGATAATAAACTAAAGCATTATGTCAAAGTTTTGTACATATAAAATTAATATTGCACAATGTGATATATAGAAAATATTTTAAAATTTCATGAATGCATTTGAATTCTTAAGATGATGGTGATCTATATCTATATAATAATTTAAATCTCTAATTCCTTATTTATGACAAGAAATAGTGATAAAATGTTTAAATATAATGTTTATCTAAAATGCCATCAGATGCTGTTTTTATTTTTTATAAATGATTTCATTCCGTGTCTAAAGTTAGATAATCGTGGGAAAGAATCGTGCAACAATTGTTTCTTTTTTTGTTTTATTATATAGACCTTTTATAGAAATAACTTTTTATCGAGACTCTATTAAACTTCCTTGTTATTCATACGGTTTTTTTATAAAAATAACTTTTTATGGAGACTATATTATGAAAATTTCATGTTATTTCTAAGTTTAGGTAATTAATAGACTCCGTGATGGACCAATTATATGAAAAATATCAAGCTAAATATGTATTTCGGTGAACTATACCAACTATACCTACATATGTTTATATAATACTCATGTTTAGTAAAATGTTCTTTCTTCATGAAGCTAAACACTATTTAGATCCGTTTTTAAAGCTTAACCTATTAAGATAACAATATTATATCATTAATATAGATATAATGTTTTTATATTAGTTTTTTACATCAATACTTCACTGTCTTCTTCTTCTTCATTACGAGATAAACAGGTCACAATAGGTCCCATATAAATTAATTCTTTTCTATTCATGAATATTCCAATTATAAGCCTGAATCGTCATTGTATCCCAATGTTAAAGGAACATTAATTTTGTCCAAGAAGCTTATATCTAATACACTGGAGATTGCACTATGACCATTAACTTGTCACAAGAAAATATAACCTTGAATGACGTCAGTGTTGTTTTTTGTCTCTTTCTGTGGGTGACCACACTGGTTTGTATATTCAGGATTTTTCGAAATAGAAAAAACTAAAAATCATGGTCTATAAATAATAACGACATATATTTTTAACAGTATTTATATTATAATATTACTGGTCAACTTACATGAATAATTATCATCTTTATAGGTACATACCATTTTAATTGGTAGAGAATGATAGTTTTAAATAACGCTTGATAACTTTTGATCTCATACTACGATTTTTTAATTAAAATGAGTGCTACATACATTACTAGTTACATGCCTAAAAACATTTTTAGATTATATAGGTACTTTGTAAATACTTTTGTTATTTTAGTATAAATATTCAGTGAAATATAATGGTTTCATGGTGGTTAATTATAATATAATTAAAATTACTTTATCCACAGTTGAGACGCAGTAACAAGAATGTGGTAAATAAAAAGGTATAGCACTTTTCAAAAGGTATTTTTTTTTCTGGACCGTAATCCTCAGGCTTAAAATGCAAACTGCATATTCTGGCATGTTGATAAATTTTACCCTTGATAGGCACTATGGACAGCCATTTATTTCTTTTTATTTCATTTTTTGGAAAGCTGAAATAAGTAAAACAAAAAAAATTTGGTAAGTTAAAAGAACTATTAATTTCTATGTTAAAGAAGAACAAACATAAAACCACATGTGAGTGCAA
>CAJQZM010028297.1:0-11438 GCA_907164665.1 Colias nastes | reverse complement strand
AAGGTTTAGAGAGCTGTAATTAGGCTTAAATTGTTGCAAATTTAATATCCTTAATTTATGTAGTGAATGATACTTGTCGGAAACGCATAGTTTATGAATTTTAGAGCAAAAAGTGAAAAAAGTCCAAAATTTTCGCAGTTTATCACGTGGTGCGCAGCGAGCACAACTTTTTCGAAGTTGCAAATTGGGATTTACATCACCCTAACTGATCCAAACAACATACCAAAAATTCAGAACTACATCGTGCTTTGCGAATTTAATGTTAATTTCCACTGGCCTACAACCGATTTCCACGGTTTTGCATTCGTTGGAAAGGTCTCGGGCTCCGTGAGGTTTATAGCAAAGAAAAGGTGTCTCTGGTGGCGAAACGGAGTTCGTCCGGTTTGCTAGTTTCTTATAATATTTTATTAGAAGGTAATTAAATTTTTCTTTGATTAATACCGCCCACTCAGATAAGTGCTGTGCATTATGATTTTTCATACTGTCCGATACTATTCATAATCGGTTAGAGAAAAAAAAAATAAACGAATAAGATATTTTTTTAAGGCAGACAACAATAACATTTTGCCTCATCATGTGAAGAAAATAATTGACTGGAAATTCACTTTTTCTCAATTGTATTTTGATTGAGTGAAAATTATTGTAAAAAAAATAGAAAACTGACCTTATACATTGCCTTATTTCAAAATATCAATTTTAAGTTTAATTTTAAATCAGAAGTTTAATCCAATACACTTTACAATACATATTTAAATCGATCAAATATTCATGTAAATTTTATTAGATATTACAAGAGAAATGTTTTAAAAGTGAGCGATAATTTTTTTGAAGTGAAACTTCTTAAGGCACTTTGAGAGTAAAATTTCAAAGAAAATACCGTCACGTCATGGAGTAATGCGACGATTTTGGTGTCATTGAATCTTGCCAAAGCAGTTTCACTTCTGACACGCGTTCTCAGTACACACGCTCATTATTTATCCTAAAACTCACCGATTCCCAGCAACGCGTCGGCCATTTCATCAGTACTAGGCTCTTCTATCGCCTGCAAGCGCTGCTTAGCACTTGGCATCATTAATTGTTCAGCCGTTTTCGGATCTTTTAGCACTTCCCGAAGTCTAGACTTGGCTCGACTTGCCGCCGCGTTGGTTGATGTTATTAGATCACCTGTCATTGTTACCTATATCATTTTTATATTTTTAATATTTGTGTTGTCTGATATTTTTTAATAAATAAAATGTTCTATATAAACAAGACAAAAATGTAAGTTGACATTATCGACGTACAGTCGTACAATATACAATAATAAATGTCTGAAGCTAATCTCTGCCTACGCGTGTATTAAGCAGAGTTTTATATTGAGCGATACAATGGACTTTGAACATTGCTGCCACAAAATAAGGTGTTAATTTCAATGAATGCAGCTCGGATATTTTTTGACGATTATGAGTCGTTATTCTATTTATCTGTCTAGTCGAGTAATTATTATAATTGGCGAGTTTAAGTCTAGGTGTTTATAGCGTCAATCGTTTACATACGTTGTTGGTTGCAGTTCAAACGAACAATCTTCAGAGTTCCTATAAACTTTCTTCATTATCAATTTACAACTAAAAAAAGAGTGTGTGCCGAGCACACGTATCAGAAGTGAAACTTCTTTAGTAAGATTCAAAGATACCAAAATCGTCGCCTTACTCTATGACTTGACGGAATTGCCATGGTGCGAACTTGAAATTTTACTCTCAACCTAAAGAAGTTTCACTTCAATAACTTTGGTAGTTATGAATTATTCTTATTCATATAATTTCTGATTTAAAAATGTATACCGGTAAATATTTTTAATAAGAACTCACCTTAAGAGCGCTGACCACGGCGATATTGCCAGCTGTGACTTTATCCACTGGCTTATATTCATCAGCTAGAGCCACGTACAATGAACCTGTCTGAAAATAATTTTAAAATTATGTATGTGTATACTTAATGGTTAATGATCTGTTGGGAAAGCGTCTTAAGGCGTGGTAAGTCTATGGATGGGTCGCTTATTACTTTGGCAAGTAGTAAACCAATGAAATATAATAACCAATAGAGTAGAGAATACTTTGAGTTGAATTCATGAAGTATCAAAAGTTAAAAAAAAAATACTAACAGAAAATCACAGTTAAAGCAAACAAAAAAAACCACGTAAAATGCTTATTTATCCGCAAATAAAATGTCTTACCTGTTCACTCACATCCCTGGCTATATTATACACCTTCTGCCCCTTACTGAACTCGCCGCTGTACAGCCTCAAGAAGGTCAGAACACCCCTTTGATCGTCATGCTGTACCTTAAATGCTCTAGCGCTCAAATCCCCACCAAAATACTTCTGTAATTTACTCCCTTCGTTTGGATGCGGCAAAAAAGATATAATACCATCCATCAATGTCTGAACACCAATATTTTTATATGAACTGCCGCACATTACTGGATATGCCTTCATGTTAATGGCACATCTGCGCACAGCGTTCAATATATCTTTGGTTTCAAGGTTATCCAGCGATTCCTGTTGGATTATTGTCTCTGCCAACTCGTCGTCTAGAGAGGAGATCGTGTCTATGAGTTGTCTATGCTCATTGAGTGCAAGTTCCCATTTCTTTCCGTCCGCTTCTGTGAGTTTTCGTCGTGACAAGTTCTGGCCTCTACCGGATGTCCATATGATTTCTTGTAGCGATATTAAGTCTATCAGACCTATAATAAATTTTAGTTGAGTCAGTTTTGTGTTGCTACAGGAAAATTTTGATTTATTGAATAATACATCTTCTACGGTATTAAATGTAAAAAAAAAAACTATAAACAAATTTTGACAAAATTTTGTCAAAAAAAAAAACAAAAATTAGAGCAAAATCAAGTTTATTAACAACTTTAAGGTGTATTCACATAACGTACCAAAAGCATAAATTTTTGTGACCTAAGTTATATAAATATATAATAAGGTACATACACAATGTAAATAAGCTATGTCCACACTGTGCCTTTTTTCGTTCATCAAGGGCATGCGTCACAGCGCAGTCAACAGCGCACGCAACGCATGCCCTTGACGCATGCGTTATTGACAGTTGAAAGCACAGCGCGCGCTGCGAAAGACGTTTCCCGCGTCTGGTGGATTTCTGTGCCACAAACCGTTCAACAACAAGATGGTGTAACCAATTTCAAAAGTCTATCGAAATTTTTTTTCAAACATACGTGTAAAATTTTTAAAAAGAATATCTTTATCTTCTCTTAGTTCTCTCATAATCACATTACTTCGATTATTGTAATAGCCTCGTATCCAAAACTTTCGCTTGGTTCTTTTTTTTCTGGAATTTCTTATGACCAAGTAAGCAGCACATATTTCACTAAGTAAAATGTTGTCGTCGCACATGTTTCCACAAGCTGACAAACTACGAATGAACTTAATGACTATTGGCGTTGCGTTCGTCAATATTGAATTCAATATTGAAAGCGACAAACGAAAGTTGAATAGAAAGATGTGTGGACATAGCTATTAGCTCTTATTCATATTGAATAAAGTTGAGTTTATAATGCAACATGCATTTTTGACGTTTTTTGTCCCTGATTTTGTATCTTATTAATCATCAAAGTTGTTCCAATATCAATAGAATAATATCAATAATATTTTAGAGATGAAACAAGAATATTATTATGAATATAATATAAACTATCACTCACCAATAAGCCTGCCCTCGTGCACTACCGGAGATTGCAGCATCAGAGGAATGACCCTCAGTTTATCACAAATGGACCTCTCGCAGGCTTTCACATCTGCGTCCGATCGATCCATCTTATTGAGGTAGATGAGTCGAGGGACGCGGTGACCGTTTGCTTGACGCCATACTGTTAATGTTTGCGCTTCTACACCTAGTGGGAAATGTATTTGTAAGTGGAAGTATAATTGTTTTTTTTGGTGGGTAGTTTATGAATAGTATATCTGAACTTTCGTTTGAAAGCTCATACATATTATTAAATCCTCAATTTTCTTGGGTACAGGATAAAATGCATTCATTATCTAAATAAAAATCTATGTTCTACAGTTCAAATCCAACCATAATATTTATTATTTTATGAGACATTGAATTTACAATGAATGCACAAACAAGCTAAAGAGCAACTGCAAAAGTTGTCACCTCAAGTTTCACATTAAATTATGTTGCAGAAATGGAACTATTACCATTATATCAACACAATATATAAATTCGATTTTTTAACTATTAGTATTAAACTACTTACCTGCAGAAGCATCTAAAACGACGACAGCTCCGTCCAGAACTGCTAAGCTCTGTTCCACCTCCATGGTAAAATCTATGTGTCCAGGTGTGTCAATTAGGTTAATCTGGTAGCCGTTCCAGGGAAAAGATACAGCGGCAGCTGAAATTAAAAATAAAAAAGTTATGATTAGAAATTAAGAGAAAATTTTATAATTTATAACTGTCCAGAATTTGATTCATTTTAATTAAAAAAAATTAAAAATTGTAGATTATTAATAGTGATATTAATAAACAAAGTTCACAAAGTTGGTAATTACAAAAATCAATAATCTTTCTACTAATATTGTAAAGCTGAAGAGCTTTTTTTTCGTTTGAACGTGCTAATTTCGCGAACTAAGTACTGGTCTGATTTGAAAAATTCTTTCGGCGTTAGATAGCCCATTTATTGACGGAGGCTATAGGCTATACATCATCTCGCTAAGACCAACAAGAGCAGATTTTACAATTTACAAACACATGCACATTTTTTTTATAATTATTACGGCTTACTAAAACTTACAGGTAATAGTAATTCCCCTCTGTCTCTCCTGCTCCATATAATCAGTCACAGTGTTGCCGTGGTGCACCTCCCCCATTGTTCTGATTGTGCCAGAGTAAAACTGCATCCGTTCTGTTGTTGTTGTTTTGCCTGTAAGATAGAGATAGAGATAACAAATACTTTAAAATATTTTAATTCCTACATAGATTTAATTTATTTTATTCTACTGTAATATTAATCCAGTATAAAGAATAACTGTTATTTGTTGTTTTATGTGGCAATCAATAAATAACAAAATTAAATCTTTTACTTTGTATAGGCTAATAACCAAGAAAAAGTTGCATAATGGTAGTATATGGTTAACATTTTAATAATTATTCTGTCAAGAGTATAGTAAAAAATAGCTAATGTAATCGGAATAAATTACAAATTTTAATTAAGTAATGATATTTATTTATAAAACTTTATAAGACTTGTGAGACAATGCATAAAATATTCAGAATTCTGTACTTGTTTTTTCATCAATTTATAGAAACTAAATTAATTTATAATGTATACGAAAAACGTCAGTTAACTGTTTTGAAGAGTTTGGAGAATAAATAAATTCAATTGTTTAATGGTTTAAGTAATCTTCTAACCTGCATCAATGTGGGCTAAAACTCCTATATTTCTTATTTTTTCTATTCCATTTTGATCCGCACCCAGCTTGCTACAAAAGGCACGTATTTGTCCATATTTTATTAGTTTTCTGTAATAATTAATAAAGCAGTATGTCCTCATTTTTATTTGCCTGAAAATTAAATATTTTCCATGTATTTTTTCGGCTTTTTGAACCAAAACATCTGATTCTAAATTTGACAACCGACCTGAAGTGACAGTGACATGCGTACCACACTGATACAACATATTAAAAAAGTAATTGCAGGACGAAACGACTTTTGATTGCAAAAATTGGTTAAAAACACGTTATAAACCTGTGTTATCTACGTTTTTGAGCCATCTCTAGTCAAAATTGTTTATATAAGACTGATTTCAGCAATATATTACTTTAATAATTTAAAGAAAATATTTCTGGAGGCTTTATAATAATATTTCTTACAAACCATATATGCTGCAAATTTGAAATAATACTATGAAAGAAAGAAGTTTTAGAGCATAAACGACTATATTTATTTTTCAAAGGATACGAATTAATGTTTCACAACCAAAAATCAAAAATATTTTAATGCTTAAGGATGACCATTAGACTCGTATCTATTTGAAAAGATTGCAAAATCGTCAAATTCTTTGACAAGAAACATCAAACTTCTAAAATTTTAAATTTCAAATCAACAATGGCACCTGCGTCGATTTGTTTGTGTTGAATACGTGACAATTCATAACAATTTGGTTCACTCGTATTTGAATGATCACAATTAAATCAAGGAGAAATATTAAATTGTAGACGAAATGGGAGTTCCAGCCTTCTTTCGATGGCTGAGTCGAAAATATCCAAGTGTTATTGTCGAATGTATTGAACAGAGGGTTAGTATTGTAACCTCAAATTATTTTCGATTTTGTTTACATTTATTTCATGCCTTTCGATCGTAAATAAGATTGATATAAATTTTAACTTCATAAGAATTTACTTGGTTACAACGAAGTTATTCCAAAACATTATTTAACAATGTTTTAAACAAGAATCCAGTTCACGAAATTGTCGAGGTTTTCAGTTTGTATTTTTGCATTTTATTAGAAATCAATCATTTATAAAGGTAAAACGAAACATTTATGTGTTAGTGGACTTATTATGTATCTTTATACATGTATTATGATTCTATCCTATGTGGAAAGTCGTAAAAGACAAAATTATGTCAGTAACAAAAATTTGCATTTAAATTCACTTTAAAACTGAAAAAAATCACTTTAATTAGAATAACTCATGACATTAATGTATTGTTAATAATTATAATTCCTCGTTCTTACAGCCAGTCGACGTAGATGGCCAATTGGTGTTTGTGGACTCGTCACTCCCAAACCCCAATGGGGTGGAGTTTGACAACCTGTACCTGGACATGAACGGGATCATACATCCCTGCACCCATCCTGAAGACAAGCCACCGCCTAAAGATGAGGATGAGATGATGGTTGCCATCTTTGAATGCATTGACAGACTGTTCCGTATTGTGCGGCCGAGGAAACTGCTGTATATGGCTATTGATGGTGTTGTAAGTGTTTATTTTATATTTTACTAGCTGCGCTCCGCAGTTTCCCGCGTGGCTCCGCTCCTGTTGGTCTTAGCGTGATGATTTATAGCATATAGTCTTCCTCGATAAATGGGCTATCTAACATCGAAACTATTTTTAAAATCGGACCAGTAGTTACTGAGATTAGGGCGTTAAAAAAAAACAAACAAACTCTTCAGCTTTATGATATAAGTATAGATATTTGATGCATAAGTAATGATACTTTCAGCTTTTTAGTTTACATTTGAAGCTGTTGTTTTCATTAATTTACTTTGCCTTAATTAATACATATAATTTGTTGAAATAATGTGAACAAGGTTGATTTATATATAATAATTCATCATGCAGTATATTATTTTATAAATTAAATAATATTTATATCTATAACAAACAAAATTATTAAAAACATTCCTACACTATTAAAGGCACCCAGAGCTAAAATGAACCAGCAAAGATCACGTCGTTTCCGCGCCTCTAAAGAGACGCAAGAGAAAATTGAGGAAATTGCACGAATTCGCTCAGAACTGCAAGCTAAAGGGGCGTACTTGCCGCCAGAGAGGCCGAAAGAGGCACATTTCGATTCAAACTGCATTACTCCTGGAACACCTTTCATGGACAGACTGAGCAAATGTTTGCACTACTACATACATGACAGGTACATAAACCCTTCTTTTTGAAAAAAAGTACTTAATAAACAATTTTTGAGCATGTGTGATATTTAGTTTGTATAAGAGAAATAAATTTTTGCTGAGAAACCTCTTAATAGACAATTTTTTTTTTGCAAAAAAAAGAGAGTAACATATCTTAGAAAAATTTTAATCAATTTTGTTGTTATTTAAAAATAAATCTTATTATTGTTTTGATTTGACTAAAACTTTGATATTTTCAGACTGAACAATGATCCTGGATGGAAAGGAATCAAAGTGATTCTGTCTGATGCCAATGTTCCCGGGGAGGGAGAACATAAGATTATGGACTACATACGCAGGCAGAGAGGTAATTTTACTACATATTATGATATAATATACAACAACTTTTTTGATTAGGTTTTCCATTTCAAAATGATTAGCTTTTAACTTGAAAATCAGCTCTCGAAAATCATACCAAAATCACTCTGTTGTGACATGAAAGATAGATAAATAAAATACAAATAGTGAAACACTTTCGCATTTATAATTTTTAGTAAGGATACTGAAATAAACCTTTAAACTTCACACATATGACAAACAGACAAACGCAAAAACAGGAGAATATCTCTTGGGCAAGCTAGTACTAAATTTCTTTATATTTATACAACTAAATATAATTTTCCCTTCTAGAAATGTGTCCCTACAGTGGGAAGATTAATCTGATGATGATATATTTTCACTCATACAATATCCACAGCTCAACCAGACCACGACCCAAATACGCAGCATGTGCTCTGCGGAGCTGATGCTGATCTCATCATGTTGGGGCTAGCAACACATGAGCCTAACTTCACTATTATTAGAGAGGAGTTTAAACCGAACAAGCCACGGCCGTGTGATGTTTGTGGACAGCTTGGTGAGTTGGTAGATATTGGTGGATGATGGGGTTTGGTTAAACTCTGTTATGATTTTATTACATTTGCATTTGCATAAAATCAAAAGTAAACAAATAAGATAAAATATTTTTAATTCAAATTAAAAAGTTATGATTAGGGCCGGCACAGATATGGCGAAGTATAGTGCAGCACATTTTTCATCGTCAAACTATTATCGACATTGTTCTCCTCAAAATAAAATTCAAAATCAAATGATTTCGGAGGAGCATCGAAGTGTCACACGCGAAAGGTAGAGCGCTGCGCTTTTTTGAATGTTATTAATTTAATGAGGAAACGCTGCGCTTCGCCATATCTGCGCCGGCCTTTACAAGTCTTTAAAAAGGAATTTACTAAATGTCTGAATGGTATTGTTGAAAATGCTATAGCTATATAAGGAAACATTTAAAAGAAGTCATAATAAGTAAAAAAAGTTTTCATGAATTAGAGATGCTTATTAAAAAATCTATTTATAGTGTAAACAACTCGCAAGAAACAACTAGACGACAATATCATTAAATCCATGAATTTCTATGAGTCAAAACTCTATTTCTCTATTTCTCAATTATATATTCCAGGTCACGAAATGAAGGAATGTACGGGCAGCACTCCAGAGGCTGCACTGGTGCGATCAGACCCAGCTTTTGGTAACCAAGATAGCTTCATATTCGTGAGGCTCAGCGTGCTTAGAGAGTATTTGGAGAAGGTACGTTGTGTAGGGGGCTTGAGTTGTTGTGAATTGTAACTAGGATGTGTGTATTATTAATAAATAAATAAATAAATATTTCAGGACAATTTTCACACACGGCACGATCTGATCCCATACTAAGCTTTCGCTTGTGTTATGGAAACCAGATGGCTGATAAACATACATATGTATATAATTTTAAATAAATACTTATACATATATATAGATAATTAACACCCAGACACAGAGCAAACATCTATGTTTATCACACAAATATTTGCCCCGGATGGGAATCGAACCCACGACCTCTGGCTTGGAAGGCAGGGCCACTACCAACCAAGCCAACCGGTCAGTCAAAATTTGTGCATAGGTTTCATGTCAGAATTTTTTTAAGGTAGTAATACAAATAAATCTAAGTAAAGTAATTATTGTTATTGAGTAAAATGTAAAATTACTGCAGCAGAAATAAGGTTATGCTTTATGAGTGTGTCTACATGTTTTTGCATTGCAAATTGCATGAATTCATATAATATCACGAATTATTTTTTTACCCGTGGCTTTTTCGCGCTACTTCTTCTCACAATTTAAATGGTATTCATTTTCATTTACTTTTCAAAACCACAATAATTGATTTTTTTTTAGCAAATTTTAACTATTATGTCATCTGCTGTGTATTTGAAATAAATTTAAATTTTCTCTCCCCAGGAGCTCCAAATGCCGAACTTGCCGTTCCCCTATGACTTTGAACGAGCGCTCGACGACTGGGTGTTCATGTGTTTCTTTGTTGGCAACGACTTCCTACCGCATCTACCCAGTTTGGAGATCAGAGAGGGGGCTGTGGACAGACTGGTCAATTTGTACAAGAAGTGCGTCTATAAGACTCGGGTTAGTGGTTGATAACAAATAAATATTTTTTTTAATGCTAAAGAATTCTGTCTGGATGTGACTTCTTAAAAAAGTGGTGGCTAAAAGCTAGTCTTCTGAAATAGATCATTTTCATCCCTATAACGTTTGGATGATTGACATATATTGTGATATTTTACTAAAGACATATAAAATTGGATTTTTTATTTTGATTGAAAGCGAGTTACTATTAATTTGATAATGAAAATCAAGGCTTATTATTTTTTGTTACATACAGCATTAAGCAATTAAACCGCCTACTCAATAATATTATATTATAATAATATTATCTTGAATTAATCTTAAAAATCAAATTTGCCATTTGCAACATACTTACATATCAAAACAAAACGTTCAAACTACCCGCACAGAAAAAAATTTCAATAATAAAATTATCTACCCCCAGGGCTGGATAACAGACTCCGGCGACGTGAACCTCGACCGGGTCCAGGTGATCATGGACGAACTGGGTCGGGTGGAAGACGAGATCTTCAGACGGAGACACCAGAACGAAGTCAGCTTTAAAGCGAGGGAGAAAGCGAAGAAACAGCAGAAGATCAACTTTCAACTGCTTGAGAATACGCAGTTTGCGCCTACCGTAAGTGGATGTTTTTTCTTTTGCAATTTTTTTATTATGCATTAGTTGTGTGAAAAATTAAGTGTTTTGTGCGTTTCAGTTTTTACTTAGATATCGTATTTTCTTAAATTTTATCTGTTGTTAAAAATATGTTTTTTTTTTTGGATAGAAGTTATATTTTGTCATCCTATTTTGTATATTAGAAGAATGATTTCATATTTTTTATTAAAAAAGGTCAATGGATTATCATCATCATCATAGAATTTATTTTTTCATTATGTTTTGAATAGTTGGCAACACATAGCTTGAATAGTACAACCAATCCTATTCATTACTCACGTTAAAATATGATTAAATACCATATTAACATAAGTTTCCAACCCCCATTTTATTATATTTTTATTTGTTGTCATATAAACAGGCATTAGGAGCCGGCGGTCGGAACACAGTGCAGAACGCTCGGCAAGAGGCGGCAGAGATTCGTAGAGCCGGCATGCAAGCTGTAGCTGCTGTGAGTTATTTAGAATGTTTTTAATAAATGAAAATACGAAACTTCACTTCAGATTAATTTATTTATTAATACTTTATTGCTCTTACAAATTACAAATTGAGACTTAAACTAGGATACATTGTAACAAACGGCGGCCTTATCGCTAAATAACGATTTCTTCCAGACAACCGGTTGTACAGAGAGAAATTAAGTTAAGG